>JASDQU010357748.1:0-11908 GCA_032191745.1 Picea mariana | reverse complement strand
ACTTGGAGTTGGGAAAAAATCTTCTAATACACCTTTGTCACTCCTTTCTATGGAATCTACAATGTTAATTAGAATTTTCTAAGAATTCCTCAAAATGCAAGCCACATGCCATTACCTCCTCATACTTCTACAAATATTAGCTATGGGGTTGGTAATCTAAACACAATTAATTATTCATGCACACAACCCAATTTCAATAAACATTATCCAAAATGTTAATTAGAAATTTCTAAGAATTCCTAAAAATCCAAACCACATGTCATTACCTCGTCATACTTCTACAAATATTAGCTATGGGGCTGGTAATCTAAACACAATTGATTCTTGTTGCACACAACCCAATTTCAATAAACATTCATTCTTCTAGGTAGAGTGTTTTATCATTCATTTTTTTCTTTTCTTTTCTTTAAAAAATAACTTATTTTTTTCATGTTTTCTACTTTGTTATTTTATATGAAGTTTGTGTTATATAGTTGTTCTTTATATTGTACACATGTATTGATTCATTCATGTTTTTTAAAATATACTTTAATTAGGTTATTTAATTTAACATTTTTTTATTTAAACTTTAATGTAGTTTATTTTTTTTACTCATAATTATAGAGCGTTAATTTGCATATTAATATTGAATTTGTCACTTAAATATATAACTCGTATTAAAATCTATCTCCCAAATATTATAAAAACTTAGTACCCATGAGGTGAAAGAACTCTACAAACATATTTAATAAATTAATTTCAAGAGAATGTATCATATTTCACATTTATGATAACATGGTTATTTCATATTGATGAAATCATAAGACAATAATCATCTCATATCATAAGATATGAGATGACCAACAACATATCACTTGTTACCAATTCACAATAAGTGACACCCTCAACAATCTTCTAGACCTTGAGCTAAAGGTTGTGTATTGGTTTACATCTTCTATTATGTTCCTTCTAACAATGTATGGTGGAAATTAAGGCTACATCAAGATGAGGATAATCACTATTAGTGGTAAAGATCATTATTACTCACTAGTATCCACTTGGGTACCTTCTATTTGTAGGTCACCTAAACCAACAATAGATGAGTAGGAGTTGGACCCAACCAAACTTGTAAGCTTATATATCAACATAGATAATTGTACATATGTTTAATCCCCATTTCATTAATATATTTGGTAATAATTAACTAGTTTTTTTATTTACTCAAATTGAAATTCATATTATTAAATTTCATAAATCGATCGACACCTAAGGTTTGTCGAGTAGCCATCCATCTTCCAAGTTATTGATGAGTAACATATATATATATATATATATATATATATATATATATATATATATATATATATATATATATATATATATATATCTTTGTGACTAGTACAAGCACACACTTTGAGAACTAAAAATTGAATCATATTTAACATGGAGAAATAATCATCATACCATGCTGGAAACTTGCCTGAGAAATATTTATCATCCCACGTCACTGTAAACTTCTCTAGGAATGCTTCAACTCCTTGCAACAACTATGATTAAAAATTTGAAAAATACTGCAAGGTAGTTTGGAAATTCAAGACTAAATTACATATATATGAATTGTTAGAAATGAACATCAATATTATGATACTATTACATAATGTATTTTCATCTACCAATGCTTCCCTAAATTTATCAATTGCTTACAAAATTATTTTAGTTTTTTCATGGATATATGTACCCATGTCCACTTAATAATCATGACATTGTGTATAAGAGTACTTACTAACCCAAAATGGTGGCTAACAAAATTATTTTAGATTATGTACCCATGTCCACTTAATATCATGACATTGTGTCAAAGGGTAGTTACCACCCCAAAATGGTGGCACACCACACAATAAAATATATGGGATAACACTAACGCTCCACACATTAATCTCAAGTCCATAATAATGCTTTTGAACCTACTGTGCCATATAGTATGGACTACCAACTATTTTTGAAAAGTGATCCTCTACAATAGGAAAACAAATTAATATTAAATTACATGGTTAGAATTACCATATAATATGGACTACCAACTATTTTTGAAAAGTGATTCCCTACAATATGAAAACAAAATTTAGTATCAAATTACATTGTTAGAATTGAGAACCATCAATGAAGTTAATGTTTAAAATAAAAAAAATTGATGGTTCATAAATTTATACAATATACTTAAATAAAAAATAATTTACTAGAACCTTCGATAGAGAAAATTTATATAAATCCCTGTAAAGTTATACCTCACATCCAAAGCAAGCTACAATAAGTATCTTCTCAAAATTTTACCACATCCAGAGCAAGCTACAATAAGTATCTTCTCAAAATTTTACCAAAAAATGTTGTATACAAGAGTGATAAGTCTCAACTAACCATGTTTGAAGAATACATGTAATCCAAAATCAATGGCCTTAAGAGGTGAATTCTTTGACAAATCTATGACATTGTGTCTAAGGGTACTTACCAACCCAAAATGGTGGCACACCACACAATAAAATATACAAGATAACACCATCACCCCACGTGTAACTTTCAATGCCATATAGTATGGTTACCAACTATTTCAGAAAAGTTGTTTATGCATGAATTCAAATTCGTTTGGCTTGATGAACTAGTGAGTGCACCCGATGAATGATGTACTCAGGCCATATTTGGACTATTTCTTAATAGTCTACTTTGACGACATTCTTATATAAGAATAAACGTTCCCTGTACTCTTCCTCGGAGCAACCCTAACAAAGGTGGTTATTCTTCATAACCTTGACCATGGAATCGACCATATTCATGTTGTTGCTATACTCCATAGACTAAGTAGAGAGATATAGAAGGAAACAAATGCATGAAAGGTCTCCATGCGTCCTTCACAACCTTGTACTAGTGTTATGAAAAAAGAAAAATGCATAGTCGTAGATGTTTGGAATGATGGACAAAAGGATGACTCTAATTAAATATCAATGAACTCGTTAGATTGTTTTGTGTCCTTTGTGTAAGGTCTTCTTGAAAAAAAATACACATGGAACAAATTCATATCCGATAATCATGACTTAGGCACACTTTATAAACCCTTTTCACTTTTAAATCTTCGACTCCGATTCTTGTGTTTTGTTTGTTTTTTTATATGAATACGAAGGTCCATATAGAGCCCAGGGTTTTTGAAAATAAGATAATAATTTTTTTAGGTGTTGGTTAAAAATTTTATTTTTGAGTTTTTTGGTTGGAATTTGATGATGTAAATCTGGATAAAATGGCTATTTTCTGTTGTTTAAATTGCATTTTTTTTGCATTTATAAATGGATTCAGCATGTTGAAAAACTCTTAAGGCATTTAGATTATACAAATTTAACCACTCAAATCTGCACATCCAACCATTTTTCACCAAATTTTAAGCAAAATCAAACAAAAAAAAATAACCAAAAAACCACAAAAAAAAATAAAACTTTGAAACTACTCTTTTTTTTTATATATATAGTTGGTTAACATGTGGATTTCTATATACACTCATCTCAAATTGCACATCTTTATATATACCCATCTTAATATAGTTGGTTGACATGTAGATTTCTATATATACTCATCTCAAATTGCACATCTCTATATATACCCATCTCAATTTTCACATGTTTATAACTTCGTCTGAGTTCACATGTGCTCCATGGTTATAGCTTGGTCCGTTGCTAGTTTTTAGTTTAAAAGGTATTTAAACGACAAATACCTTCCACAGATAGAAATTATATTTAAAACTTTGAAGTGTTAGCATACCCGAATTGAAACTTTGAACCTACTTATTCATGTTGTTATTTCCAAGTTTTAACATTCATAGTTCCAATGTGCACACGCTATCACTTCAAAGTGTCCAGTGAAATTTTTATATGCATTTATTTTTTGGTCAGTTAAATCCTTGAGACATATCATCCCAAAATAAGTGATTTTGTAGAGGGGTTTAAACACATGTTAACCTTAAAAACTAGATAACAACATTCATTATGTCTTTGTTTTGTTATTATTTTTGTTTAAATTTGATAAAAAAATTAATGTAAATTCAAATTCCATCATAATTAAAGTTTCTTTCTTTGTAATAGAACTATTTTAAAAGTTTTTAATTATCATTAATCCAAATCCTCGAAAACCTAATAAATAATTTAGGTCAACCATATTCAAACATAAATAACTACAAATAAGAAGTTTTTTAGTTAAATAGCTAGATAAATGTTTAGGTTAAATAGTAATAGAATGAAAATAAGATAAAAAGAATTGGATTATAAGATGGATTATTACATCGAGATAAATTGTCAAATATTTTCTAGCTAAGTTGTAGGTTTCAACATTTTTGCTTTTATAATCTATTACTGAAATAAAATGGGACTAGGCAACAACTGATTATTTACCATAACTATTATATTACGTAAAAGACATGACATGTTATCAATGGAAGTATGCATTTGTCTCATTATACAAAGCATATGCATTCTATCTAATATCCCACCCAACTTGAGGATGAAAATGTGTGGGTTCGATCCTGCATCCAAATTTACCCTTTCCCATCTTTGATTTGAACTAACCAAGTCAAGAAGTGTGGCAAAATGGACTCAAACATATCGTATTGGAGTGGAGTGTGTTTAGTTTTAGTTTGAATTAACTTGTAAACAGGACTTGAGACAAACAACCACTCACAATGATAACATTGTGTAACATCCCGCTCTGGCGCACCGAGCAAACTTATTCTTTGAGGACACTTGCTCGCAAGTGATCCGGATTATTATGCTATTAAAACTTTGATTTTTATTATGAGGCATTATTGGTTGATGATATGTTGTTTTACTACATTGACATAGACATGTGTTATTGACTCGGTTTTACTGAGTGTGCAGGGTTTTGGACCTCGAGGATGCAGAGGCATCAATGAAACCCCTTGGACTTTGGATCGAGTCAGGGAGTGTACCATTGGGGTTTGATTGTTTTTACTATGATATTAGCGCATCTTGCTTAGATGATATGATATGGGTATATTATGACATGATTTATTGATGATGCAGGCTGACGATAGCTTGCCGACTAGACTCACATATGGAGTAAAGGGGTCATGCACGACTACCAGAGATGTTGAGGGAGAGGTGTGGACAACAACCCTGCCACAGCCTACTAACACTCCCGCCGTGGCTCGAATTGTAGGTTAACGATTACCTAGTTCGAGAGGACCCATGATGCTGTGAGGGCAGACTGCGACAATCGCTTATGATGATTCTAAGGGGCGCGCAATAAGGCAGGGGCCTTATTCCTTAGAAGCTCTTAGTCTCCCACAAGTTCACCTTGCAGAATGTTGACTACAGGGGTTATTGATTTCTACCAAGTCAGTCAAAAGGCAAGTGGAACTCTTGGAGCATGTGGTGCATCCTGAAGGGCACGCCGCGCAAGGGAACAGATGAGGCGATTAACACCCTTGGAGCACCTAGTGCGTCCTAAAGGGCATGTCACGTTGTTGATGATAGAGGAATGAACATAGATGGCCTTAGGACAAATAACGTGTTAAGTATTTTAAAAACAAATTCCCTAATGAAATGTCGTCCATTACAAAATTTAAGGTCTAAGTCTAATTTACGCGAGTGGTAAAATTTTGTCTTTCTATATATATATATATATATATATATATATATATATAATAATAATAAAAACAACTTAGATAATAATTATGATCTCTGTTAAATCTTGTAACACGAAGGGAGTGAGAAATTAATTTGATTCATAACAAAAAAAAATCTGTTGGATTAAAATTTAAAAAGGGAATTAATCATTTTATTATTTTATGATAATTTAAAATACTAAGTAAATGAGAAAGGGAAAAAGGGGTTAATTTCCACACCTGCCTTTTTGAGTTCTAATTAAAAGGGGAAAGAGGGAAAATCTGAAAATTTAGGAAACTAGGAAAAGAAGTAAACATTAAAAGGGAAAAAGGGGAACTAAGGGAAAAAGCGGAAAGTCAAACTTAGAAAAAGTAGAGCTTTCTAATTTAAACTGATTTAGCAATTTAATAATGAGGAAAGCCATTAAAACCTATAAGAGAATTTGTGGACACCTAGGAGTGATTCTAGGAGCAACTCAAGGTGGGTGAGGGAATTAAAGATAATTAATTAATTTATGGAGGAATGTAGGGCATGGGGGACACTTGTACGGAGAATAATTTTTAGGAATTTATTTTTAAAACTTTAATTAAATGAGATTTTAGGAAAGAAAGGAAGTTAAAAACTCTATATATTGAAGGAAGGAGAAGGATGAAGCATCATCTTCTGTTTGCATAACGTTACGCTGCAGAAATATCTACTTGACTGATTTAACTTGTGGGAGTTGAGATACCCAGCTCGGAGAGGAGTGGTATCTCGGCCTTGCGAGGCGAGCTGGGAGCTAGTCGAAATCTCTGGATAGTGTGTTTGGCCCCTTTGCGGGTTGGGGGGCTAAAGGTGGGAAGAAGAGTACCCCTAGCATTGGTTGGGAGGTACTGGTGAAGTCTCACCGGTCGACAAGCGGGTGTTGCATGGAGCGTGCGGATGTCATTCAGAGTGGACAATCAGGCAACGATACACTCTTTTCATTTGTATTGTAGAATATATTAGGACTTATGATTGGTTCTGCTTATTTAATGGAGAAGCAAGCTCGTTTTTGAATGAAAGTTTTTTTAGCCTAGCTCAATGGTTGTTGTCTCCTATGACCTTCGTTTTCCCGCATGTCTTGACCACCTGGCTGTGATTGATTATGTCCTTATTGGTTGTTTTCTTTTCGTCCTTAGCTCCTCAGTCTTCGCTTAAGCAGTCGACCAGGAGCCTGATCTACGGTCGTCGCCTTAGCATTAAAATACCTATGGATCTCAACGCCCTACTTTTCTGTGCGAGGATGATGAGTGAAGGATGAACCTGTTAAGCCATCTACCCATAATGTTGTCCTTGGCTGAAGGCTCGACTTGCTCCTTGATGCATTTACATAACCTTGGATTTTTTTATTAATGACGAAGTTTCTTAATTCTATGTTTTACAATCGCCAGATAAGTTTATCTCTGTGTTTTTATATATTTCTGGGTGAACCAGCACTGTCTGGCATTACCTCCCTCGCAACTTAACTCTGTGTTGTTTATTAAGGGATTTTTCTTCTGCAAAATTAACTCTGCCCACTAATATTTGATGAATTTTTATCTTGAACTTTGCCCATTCGTTTGATTGCCGACAAATTATTCTAGTCTGCGTTTTCTTTTTTTGGGGGCGTTGGGTTGGGATGTTACCTTGGACTTTGCAAATTTTTGGATGGCTAACTACCCTATGGATTGCAGTTCCAAGGTGTTTGTCCCCACTGTTGGGAATGCGTTTTTGGGTAAAAAATCAACTTCATAGAAGCAATTTCACTTTGCATAATTATCCCTTTTAATGGAGATCTTGCTCAGCTTACTCACCACTTATAAAGGCGAATCCTCTCTGCACATTAACCCTTTTTGTTGGCAATTTCTCTTCGCTCGATCACCATTTTATAATGGCAATCTTTTTTGCATTCCTATGGTTCCATGGCGTTTTACTCTCTATCCTTATTTTCTCTTGTGCTTATCCTCTGCACTTCTCGACTGTCGATGGTTCTCACCCTGCGATTTAACCCACCCTATTCACTTTACCCCCGAAATTACTACCCATCACGATTTTAATCGTTAGGGGGTTATTTAATTAGAATGGATGTTGGTTTTGGATACGATGGGTTTGCTCTGCGGATTCACCCTTCTCTGTCCAAAAAGCGATAATACTGTTCATATAACGTTTACACACAACGATAATAATGTTCTCTCCGTGTTTACACGAGATAGTGATTACACAATGTTTACACATAGCAATAATGCTGTCCACACATTGATAGTATTGTTCACATAATGTTTACACACAACGATAATAGTGTTCTCACCATGTTTACACTAGATAGTGATTACACACTGTTTATGTACAACAATAATGTTGTTCACTCAGCGATAATATTGTTCACACTGTCTACACACAATGACAATGTTGTTCACATAGCGATAATACTGTTCACACTATTTACCCGCAGTGATAGTACTATTCATATAACGTTTACGCACAATGAAGTTATACAGTCATCCACTCTGCCGATTTAATGTATTGATAATGGATGTAGGCGTATCGAGTGACTGTGAAGATACTGTAAAATAAAACGTTAGTGACATAGACCGCGACTGATATTCAAGTCCGATCATGAAGAATTATTGTAGACTGGTAGGAATTTTTATGGCATGACTGGTAGAAATTTCCATGGCAATTTTTATGGTAGCATTATTTATTGTAGCAGTTTTTATGGCAATTTTTATGGTAGCAATTTTGGTTGTATTTTTGGTTATGTCTGAGTAGACACTGCAGATAGTTTTCAATGAACTGATATTTCAAAAATATATGTTTCCAGGATTTTAACTGACAGAAATTTTATTTGGTGATAGTTGGATAGCAGTAAATCATTAATGTTAGTTTTAGGGATTGTCTTAAATTAGTAAATGATAGTTATTGCAATGGCAGTAAATCTATATCTGAACCTTAAACTTTTAGACAACCATACCCACTGTGCGTCTTGCTAATTTTGGACAGAATCTGTACACCTGGGCGTCTTGCCTTTTTGCGAATTATTGCTTGATAATGGTTGGTTAACGGTTTTATCATAATGCCTTGAAAATAAGATTGGGTTTTTATTTAGAAGTTAGTAGCAACAGTTGTAGTTTTAATGAAAATCATTTTTAATAGATTATTTTATTATAGTGTTTTTAGAGTTTGCATGTATATAAAAATATCATTGTAATAAAGAATATAGTTTCAATGTGGGCTATAAATAACATAATTCAAGGTTCATATTAAGTAGAATGTTTAATTGGAGTATCCTTAAAATATTCTTCAAGATTTATAAGATTGGGTTTTTATTAGAAGCGAGACTTCGAAGTTACAGTTATCATTAAATTCTATTAAAGATATGTCAATTTCTATGTTTAGTAATTTACTTTTTAAATATTTTGGAAAAACTTATAAGATTGCATTTTATTGGAAGTAAGTAGTCAAAGTTATACCTTCATTGGATTCCATTATTGTAACAATTCAGAGTGTAAGTGTGTATAACGCGCTACTTTATATAAAATAGCATTGTTTTCAATATGGGTGTAATCAAATATTTCAATGCCTACTTTATGTAAAATACTTTATAAGGTCGACTTTAAATATTCTTGAAGGATTTATAAAATTTTGATTTTTAGTGGAACAAGGTGTCATGGATGATCTTGATGTTGTCATTTAGCTTTGTCAGCTTGGACTTGTTGTTTGGGGTGGGATGTAGACACCTCCTTGTTCCTCAGAACAGTCGCCATCCCTGAGACCTTAAATGGTCAAAATCGATGGGAACCTGGGCTTGAGCATTGCTTATGTGTCATGGAGGTCCTAACCATTGCAGGGTAGGACGAGCAGGTAGTCATTTTTATTCTTGTCGGTTGAGTTCGTACATTGCTTCTAGGTGATTGATGTGCTTCTATGTTGGGTCGTCATGTTGTTGTTGCGTGAGTTGCTTGTGCCTTGTTATTCATCGTGTCACGTTGTCGAGTATAATGACATCGTTACCTTCACACACACACAAAAAAAAATAAATTCGCACTTGTTATGTGAGGCTTGATGTCGTGACGAAACAGGAGGTTCATTACACATTGGGCCAAGATTTGGTTCATGTCACATTTCTAGTCGTAGTCACACTTTTAGGACAAACAACCACTCACAATGATAACATTGGGCCAACATTTGGTTCATGTCACATTTCAGGTCACACTTACACTTTTAGGACAAACAACTACTCATAAGGATAACATTGTGCCGACATTTGGTTCATGTCACATTTAAGGTCATACTCACATTTCTAGGAAAAACAACCACTCACAATGATAACATTGGAAAAAGATTTGGTTCATGTCACATTTCAGGTTGCACTCACACGTTTTGGACAAATAACCACTCACAATGATAACATTGAGTCAAGGTTTGGTTCATGTCACATTTCAAGTCGCACTCACACTTTTAGGACAAACAACCACTTACTCACAATAATAACATTGGGTCAATGTTTGGTTCATGTCACATTTCAAGTCATAATCACACTTTTAAAACAAACAACCACTCACAATGATAACATTAATCCAAAGTTTCACAATGATAATATTAATCCAAAGTTTGATTAATATTAAATTTCAAACCATACTCACACTTTTAAGACAAAGAACCACTCACAATAAAACATTGTTTACAAATAAATTTTTATAAGGGATTATCTACCCTACACTATACTTCTTTGTTGAATAATATGAACAACACTTCACTGTTAAATAGTATTATTGTTAAATTTTCTCAAATTACTTCTAATATACTTTCTACCTTGTCGGTGCACTTGTTTATGGATTAAGTATCCAGTGCAATTAAGCAGACTTGCAATTCCGTAGGCTTGTTTACTATACACATAGAAATTCATTTATTTATTTTTTATTTACAAGTTAACAAAATTAGTGATTAAATCACCGTGCTATACGCATATGTATTAATGTTTTTTTATTTTAAATTAAACTTAAAATATATTTTTGAAAACATCATGCTTAACATAAATATATGCAAAGTCATATCACAATTTTCTCAATTCATTAATTTAGATGGAAGATCCTATATTATACAAATCCTGAAATCATTCGCATAGATTTTTAATTTTAATGCATTTTATTTAGTGATTTGACATTCAAGTTTATTACATGCATTGCAAAAATTTATTTATGCTAATCATTATTTATAATTTAATTAGCATAAATGTTAGTTGTGAATGATTTAGTTTCCATATTATTTATTATTTGAATTAATTATTTTTATATATTAAGGAATATTTTTTTAAGGTATATGAATAAATGAGAGCATAAATTAATGCAAACTTTTTAAATTGTTGTTCACATTTTTATTTTTTTAATTCACTAATGTATATGATTTTTTTCTTTTTTCTTTGAGGCTATTACTTTTACTTACCTAATTGTATGGATGAATCTTGCCCCCTTGTAAGAGTCCAGTAACCTAGTTAAGAGTAATGTCCAAGACCTTGAAATTCTAGTTGAGAGTACCCCATATCCCTCCATGGTGAAACATGTGTGATGAATATCATGATAGTGTGATTTGGAGAGAATTTTTGAGAGATAAAATGTTGTAAAGAGGACTCGAGCCTTTTTCTTTCAAGAGAAATGAATGTCATCGATAATTTCCTATCAAATTACCAACATGATTAAGAACCCATTTTCACCCTGGTCATGATAAATTTTCTCACGCTCTTACAAAAGAAACACCCTTTAAGGAGGGAGTCCCTTGGATTTTAATTTGATAAATTACTATCTTGAAAGCTCCCCAAGATTTCCCCTTTTCAGAAATTGAGAACTCATTTTCTTGTCCTTAATATGATTCATCCTTGAAGACGAGATTTTGTGATGAATTTGATTGTGATGCTTCACTTTTCCATGGTTCATAGGTCATTGACATATAGGTGTTACACCTCAAAATTACTCACTTCACAAGTGTCACAAGTGTCGTCATTAGTGTCGCAAGTGTCGCATATTGACTGCAAGTGTATAAGTGTTGCTGACATCATACTATATTCTTGCCTATGTCATGCCTCCAACAACATGACAGGGACACTTAGGACACCTCAAAGATTAGTTGTGAAGAGGAGGAATCAGTCTACTAGAAATACAAGTCTCTTGCTATTGGAAGAACCGCTAAAAATTGAGTTTCAGAGAGGAGCGCTCCCCTATACACTGTCAGGGGGTGCTATAACACTCTGTCCACCCTTTTGGGGGAGCGTTATA
>JASDQU010357744.1:0-10994 GCA_032191745.1 Picea mariana | reverse complement strand
AATCAGGGGAGTAGCACTGTCAATGAATGCACTAGTCCTATTGGAGAGCAGTGCATTGATAGCAGTTTGCAACTAGAAGATAATTTTGATCCCATTCAGTCCCAATTTTCCACGGAGACGCAACTGCACGATGGTGCTATGACCGAGCTAGCACATGATGGTAATATGGCTTTATTTTAATCATATACTTAATAATTTTGTAGTTATACTTACTTATACATTTATGATTGTCATTATAAAGTTTGTGGTCTCAATGGAAAAGAATGTTGTACTTGAGTCTCGTACAGTTGAAGAGGAGCATGTGGGGGAAACCATTTCAATGGTGTCGACCAGTGCACCAGGTAAATAATTACATTGCATGTGTTTTTTTTAATATTACTGAACTAGTTCAATGATATTTAAAAATTGGCCATTTAAATTTTGTATTTTCTTCTTTTGTAGGTGATGCCTCATTACAACGACCTCCATTACAGCGTGAGTGCCCTGTGACTAGGCGTGATTTGCATGATAGGACGCAATCACAATCAGATTTTGAAGAGCACCTAGAGAACGAAGACATAGATATGGATGAAATGATTAGGAACTACAGGGCTACGAAGAAGAGGCTGGCTAAAAGTACTAAATGATGATGTACATGAATATTTTAATATTTAATATGTTTGTTTTTGCTATAAATATTTCAATAGATTTATATGCGGGGTATTGGGCAATTGAGAGTGATGTGTGGGGGCGGGAGGGCCCATAAGATCTTCCACCTTCACGTGGTTGGCCTTGTTCAGTAGAGAATAATTTATTGGAGTCGTTTAATCTTGGAGAAAACCTCCCTTGATCCAACATAGCAACAACAAAGTCAATGTTGACTTCGTTGCTGCTACTTCAAATCAAGGGAGACAGTTTGATCAAATATTAGATGCATGGCTCCAATAAATTATTCTTGAAACCAAGAGGATCTCATTCAAATACATTTTGACACTCTCGTAAAAATGCATATTAGAGTAAATAATATGCTACAAATATTACTTGTATTGATTTTTTAGATATTTAAGGACGTTGAATGATTTTGGTAGGTACTTTAAGATATTTCTTCATCGATTGAGTGAAACTCAAGACTAACAGAGGGCCATACATCGGAAGAGAAACACATGAGGCCAACCATTCCAACTGTACTATATAATTTTATATATCCATCATCGATGGTCCTCCACCATGCATTTTGAGAGCTCCTACTGTGGCCACAAGAACAGCGCACTGAGGTGTCAAACCACTGTACTTGCATTTTATATTCATGAACTTCTCTGTACCAATGTCAGCACCAAACCCTGCCTCAGTCACAACAAATCCTTCTTGGCCTACTAACTTCAATGCAATCTTGTCAACTAAAATAGAAGAAATTCCATGAGCAATATTGGCAAAAGGACCAACATGAACAAGCACTTGCATGCCCTCAAGAGTTTGCATCAGTGTGGGATGAATTGCATCTTTCATGAGCATAGTTAAGGCACTGCCAACACCAAGATCATCAGCAGTAACTGGATCTCCTGCCCTACTATTTCCTATCACCATTTTCCTAAGCCTTTCTCTCATGTCTACAAGTGAAGTTGTAAGGGATAAAACAACCATGATTTCACTAGCTACAGATATAACAAAACTAGTTTGTCTTACCATTCCTTTCTCATCTGGGCCTTGACCAATTGTAATTTTCCTTAGGAAACATTCATTGACATCCATAACTCTTCTCCAAGTAATGGATTCCGGATCTATGTCAAGCCTAGCAAATTTATTTACCTCCTCAGGGGTGAGAGCATTAGGATCATCCTTATGAATGACCAATTTCTCTAGATGTTTCATCATGATTTTTGCAAAAGTCCATTTTCCTTCTTTGTTTATGGGGCATAGTCTATTAAATAATGCATTGTCTGATTGGGTCGTCTCATGAAAAATTCGTGTATCAATAGCAGCTGCAAGAAGATTGTTTGCAGCTGTAATAGCATGGATATCTCCTGTCAAGTGTAAGTTGAATTCATCCATGGGAATGACTTGACTGTATCCTCCCCGTGCAGCTCCTCCTTTTATTCCAAAGGTTGTCCCTTGACTCGGTTGACGGAGGCATGTCACAACCTGCATCAGATAAGGTTAATGTTTGCACTGCACACACATATCAGAGAGACCGACTAACTAGAAGAGAAAGAATCATATGTAACCAAGAGATTACCGAGACAATGCTTCGAAGTTGGTGCACATCCATTGACAGTAACTCTATCCAACAAGGTGGGGAGTCTATCTGCCATTGAATGTGTACCCAGTCTAGTCCCGTCAAGTCCAGGCTGGGTAATATCTTCCTTTGTCTTCCAATGAATTACCTATGCACAAGCAATTGAATTTTGATATATAACCATTGACCAACCTACAGGATTAGCCCTGGAAACAAGATGTGACTAATTTGTCCTCTTCAGTCCTCCTTGGAATGAGTAATGCAATGCAATGATCAAATGCATCAAGAACATATATTCAAAAGCAAGGCCATCAATACAGTAGCTAAAACTTATAAAAAGATGTCTCCCTGATCTTCTAGATCAAATGAAGTGAAATTTCTTAAGTGTTGTAGAGTGCAGAGTTTTGAAATTTCCACAATGTAGCCACAAGAATAGCACACTGAGGTGTCAAACCACTGTACCTACATTTTATATTCATGAACTTCTCTATACCAATGTCAGCACCAAACCCTGCCTCAGTCACAACAAATCCTTCTTGGCCTACTAACTTCAATGCAATCTTGTCAGCTAAAATAGAAGAATTTCCATGAGCAATATTGGCAAAAGGACCAGCATGAACAAGCACTGGTGTGCCCTCAAGAGTTTGCGTCAGTGTGGGATGAATTGCATCTTTCATGAGAATAGTTAAGGCACAACCAACACCAAGATCATCAGCAGTAATTGGATCTCCTGCCCTATTGTTTCCTATCACCATTTTCCCAAGCCTTTCTCTCATGTCTGCAAGAGAAGTTGTAAGGGCTAAAATAGCCATGATTTCACTAGCTACAGATATATCAAAACTAGTTTGTCTTACCATTCCTTTCTCATCTGGGCCTTGACCAATTGTAATTTTCCTTAGGAAATGGTCATTGGCATCCATAAATATTCTCCAAGTAATGGATTCTGGATCTATGTCAAGCCTAGCAAATTTATTTACCTCCTCATGGCTGAGATCATTAGGATCATCCTTATGAATGCCCAGTTTCTCTAGACGTTTCATCATGATTTTTGCAAAAGTCCATTTTCCTTCTTTGTTTATGGGGCATAGTCTATTAAATAGTGCATTGTCTGATTGGGTCGTCTCATTAAAAATCCGTGTATTAATAGTAGCTGCAAGAAGATTGTTTGCAGCTATAATAGCATGGATATCTCCTGTCAAGTGTAAGTTGAATTCATCCATGGGAATGACTTGACTGTATCCTCCCCTTGCAACTCCTCCTTTTATTCCAAAGGTTGGCCCTTGACTTAGTTGACGGAGGCATGTCACAACCTGCATCGATAAGGTTAGTGTTTGTACTGCACACACATATCAGAGAGACTGGCTAACTAGAGGAGAAAGACTCATCTATAACCAAGAGATTACCCAGACAACACTTTGAAGTTGGTGCACATCCAATGATAGTAACTCTATCCAACAAGGTGGGCAGTGTATCTGCCATTGAATGTGCACCCAGTCTAGTCCCGTCAAGTCCAGGCTGGCTAATATCTTCCTTTCTCTTCCAACAAATTACCCATGCACAAGAAATTGAATTTTGATATATAACCATTGACCAACCTACAGGATTAGCCCTGAAAACAAGATGTGACTAATTTTTCCTCTTTAGTCCTCCTTGGAATGAGCAATGCAATTCAATGATCAAATGCATCAAGAACATATCTTCAAAAGAAAGGCCATCAATACAGCAGCTAAAACTTATAAAAAGATGACTCCCTGATCTTCTAGATGTCTATTTGATGTTCTCAGTGAGTGGCTTCTTTATATTACATGAGAATGATGCCAAGGCATCTCTTGTTAGTTATAAAACCATTCTTTCATTGTTAGTTATAAAAACCATTTTTAGTTATAAAACCATTGTTAGTTATAAGCATTACAGAGATGGCTTGATGAATTTGGAGAACGTTACAGCCAGGCTATTGTGGTGGTATCAGCTGTAGTAGCTCTTTTTGGACCATTTGTATTCAAGTGGCCATTTATAGGTACTCCATGTTAGTAAGAAACATATATGACCCATGTTGGAATGTGCCATATGTTGATTGAAAGCATCCATAAAAAAAGTGCTTCACAAATTTTATATTTTTTAGTGTATGTCATCGCCTTGTACAAATTCCAAGAATTTCGTGACATACAAGTTAGGGTTCTGGATGCACAATCAAGTTATGCCAAGTAATTGCCATCCTAATCCATAATCCATATCCTGATCTTCATAATCTTCATCAACATCATCTTCATAGCTTAATTTATAGATATGGATTTGGATATTTAGATGTCTCTTTTACAAATTGCAACTTATTAGGATTTAGTCACTACTCAGAAAGGACTAGTTCCTATGGTTTTAAAATTTCCTTCTTTGAGGGAACATATTTGAATTTGTGTTATTGTAAAGATCCAAAGTCCATTCTCCCATCCTATTCTAGCTTCAAATTTTTTTTGCAAACTTCTGAGAGACTTTCAGTAACATCTTTGGACATTTTTCCATCATTTGAAGAATGTTTACACTGAGAAAAGAATCATTGAACTGTATTATTAGCATAGAAGCTGCTACTTGGAATCATAATCTGTGTAGTTCTGAGTAGGACCTAATCATGTCCTCAAAATTGATATATTGACAGGATTGTCTATAAGATATGTGTTTGAAATCTCTATATTTGCCTTTGTGAATCCTATGTCAATGCCAAAATCCAGTTCTCCTCCAGTGGCATAAATTAGACACAGTAAAAAATTCACCAAGAGAATAGATTTTGTGCCATATAGTTCATTTCTTCCAGCTTGATATTCAGCTGCAGGGAATTCTGCCTCTTGGATTATATATTAGTAGACTTCAAATATACTTAGGAAAAGATTAAAGGGAATGATATAGATAGATGAATGGATTATACTTCTGTACTGAAACAGAGCATTCTTTCTTTGCTATATATTATATAAGTATGTGATTTCTTGATTCACCATTAAGGAAAGAGAAATAACTCCATATGTTAATGTCTCCTATGCGTTTCACTCTGACTGGCTATGGAAGTAGTTTGGTCGTGTTCATAATAAATTTGTAGATGTCATGTCTGATTGGAATTGATCCTCATTGAACTTTTACTGTCAATATCATTTTTAAGCTCTTATTGGTGGTTTTCCATGTGTTCGAGGCTTCCAGGAATCTGACCTTATACCTCTCGTAAACTTACAAACACTATATCTCTGTTGAATGATCACACATTTTTCTCACTGAGATGTTGTAGATAGGGAAAGAATTTGATATCCATGATCTCTAAGCATGGCACATATATTGCAGGTGTATGCACTATTGTTCCCTCAATTTTTTGGAGGTTATCAACAAAATTCATCATCTGTTAACAACCAAAATGTAATGGAGGTTTTCCTATTTTTCTATTTTTCTAGAATATCTGGCTGCTTTGTCAGCCCCCATTAACAACCAATCTGTGATGGAGGTTGTCACCTTTTGTTTTCTGACATTATCTTGTTGATTTGTTAGCTCCCCATTTGTTGTTGTTGACCAAACTTGAGGCAGTCCAACGGATATCCCTTTATCTCCTTCAAACCATCGGTCATTTGCACTTGATTCCAGTAGATGGACAGGTGACAAGATCAATGACTAAAGTGTGTGATGTACCTCACAGTAGTCATGGCATACCATATGCACTTTGATGAGAATTAGTTCTGGGCTGTTTCTTAGAGATTGGGATGTGGTGCTGCCATGAAAAAACCTTAGTTTCAAATGCCAATGGGTGTAGAACCATTGTGTGTTTGTGTGAGGGAAGGTGTTTGACCTCTCAAAATTGGTTTCTCTCCATCATCAATGGCACTTAACATGTCTGACAGGCCAAATTGGTCTAATTGGATGTTAATAGGATTCTTTGTCCTTTATATTTGTACTTTTCAATTTTGCACTAATTGTAATTTATCCTTACCTCTTTCGAGTGACTTAGTCTAAATTGATCACTCACCCACTTTGCTGGTAGCCATCGATTGGAACTTGATTTAGTTATGTAACAAGTTGTTTCCATAGTTGATCCAAATCTTTGGTCTCTTAGTATTTCATTGCAGACATAGTCAACTTTGATCACTCTTCCCAGAATTTTCCACTCTATATATAGTATTAGAAATGAGTGTACAACTAGGTTGCAGAAAACATGGATTTCCCCCCCTACCATGCCTGGAAATGTTTTTGGTACACGTTGGAAATATATGGAAATGCATATCACTATTTTGAAACGTGTGATGAAATGCCATGTCATGTTCCATACCATTTCGGGCCGAGTAAGGTGTGTGTCATGAATTTTTTTGGGCATTTTACAATGACTATTAGGCTTTAACAACGTAACTCGTGTTTTAAGTTTTAACAGCATGAACTGAGGTGCGTATAAGGAGACAACAATGCTTTAGGGTTAATTTCCTTTGGGAGGAGCCTGACCCCCTAATATTGATGGAGAGAGCTAAAATTAATTATCATTTCCAAAGGCTGACCCTGCTCTAAGGGCCTTACTAATTGGAAGTTGTTTTCTGCTCCTAATCTTGTCCTCAACTTTCCAGATCCCATTCTAGCATAGATTCCCTACCAAGTGCAACAACACAACACAACCCATCATCACTCCTGAAGCCCCCCATAGCTTGTCCAATACAAGATTCTTCTATAGGGGTTTTTTAAGACCTTAGGTGATATCCAAAAGGCTTCTTAATTCTTAGGGTTAAGGTTGTCCTTTTGACACTTTCCTAGAAGGAAAACTATTGTCACATGAAAGGGAAGGACAAGGGCCTAACTAAGAGACAATTAAATTTTCTGGGGAAGACAGGTTCTTCCTTCGATATGGAATCCCTCCTCTTTACCTCTCATAACGACTTCCACATCTTTCTTGAACACCTCATCAATTGGTGGTAATTGCTCGATAATCCTCATATGGTTTGCATTAGAGGAAAAAGTCAAATCCACCATCCTCTCAACGAGAAAATATTGTTCACAATAATCAACTCAAACCCTAGGTTGCCTGAGATGGGGAATGATTGAGTTTTAATTAGAGAGGAGGGGTAGCTTATCAACTTTTATAACCTTGCTACCCATGACCCTTGTTTCTTTCACTGGGTCTTCCTTGAGGGCATAGATATCCAAATTGGGAGAGTAAGGAGGAGCAATGGAATGAGGTGTAGGGCACTTACTATGGTTCAAAGAGGAAGGCCCAACAAATTTTACTACTTTTTGGTGGTCCCGGTCTATCACTTCCACCTCCAATGAACTATAGACAAATTGGGTGTGCCAGACTAGTTATCCATTGAAGACGGTAAGCCCACTGGAACATTTTTTTTTCCCTCATCAATTGCTGCTTTATCCCTCACTTTAGCTCGGGTTCAATGGCCTTCTTCACCACACCATCTTCTAAATTTTTAGTACCTTCACCGAGAGCACTAGCCTCCTTGGGTCTAGAGGTCTAGAATACCCATTTTTCTTTCTTTAGTGGGCATAGGGTTTCCCACCACGGCATTCATACTTCAAGTTCCACAATAACTGCAGAAAAAATGGACCCTTACATAGTCTGGAATTTGAGCATATCTCCAAGAGTCTGCAACCATTTCCACACTTTTAGGAAGCCCGCACACTAAGTCCATTTCAACAAGAATACAAGCCACATATTTCATGACTGACTTGCTTGAATCTTCATCAACACCCATAAAAACTCCAATACTGTTTCCTATTTCCTTCATCATGTGATCATTCTACACCTCCAAAGGCAGGGAGGATAGCTTCACCGATATTGGATGGAATGACTCTTTTTTTCCTCAAATTGAAGTAGTGTGTCCATTGTTTGAGCATTAACATTGATCAACCCCGGAACCAATGCCCCATTTTTACCTTATCTACATCTTCCCCATTTTTTAAAACAAATTCCATCCACCCTTTAGACGGAATATGAAATATTGGCATGTAACCTAAAGAAACTGCCCAGACTTAACTCACCCAGTCCTGTAGGGTTCTCACTTTCAGAACCACCTAAAAATATTCCAACCAAAGCTTTTTTCTACATTGAGATGATTTGGCTCAACATGACATCTTCCCCAATAACTAGCTAGACCTTCTCCACCCTTCACCTAATACATTTGCAACTACACCTTGAACATTGACTCTTAATAGGTTGCTTCTCACTCTTTACCCCCGAGTTTCCTTCCAGCTCCTCTAAATTGAGATCCTTTCTAACTTCATCAGGGTAGAAAGCTTCTGATCCGTCTCCCTTCAATCCAAAAGAATCTACAAACCCTACTACAATGTTCACTGAAATTCCAGTAGCAACCTTATCAAACCCTAATAAACCATTAACACTTGCAGAGCGCATCGCTTCAGACAGAGGGAATGAATGGTGGTTCAAATGACTACTTGGGAATGAGGGTCCGTCTACCCATGTACCATATCTTCCAGTCATAAATTGCCATACATATTCACCTAAACTCTGATTGATGGCACTAACAATGATGCCCTTGGGATGCAGGATATGCACTTTTCCTAAGTTTGGAGGGGATGTTGGAACACTCTGCATGCACAAAAATTGTCTTCCCTGCTTGTCGAACAATTACCTGCATGTACCTCGAACTGAACTGATGCATGTACCTAAAATGATCAATAATGCTCTGGAGGATAATTCTGATGTAGATATTCTTCATTTTCTTTTATTGCTTTTGTGCCTGAAAATTCAGCAACTTTTCCATTCTTTTCAGGAAGTCCGTGTAAGGTTTGTTGGATTAAGTGCTGAAGAAGATGAATGGGTCAATGTGAGAAAGTGTGTGAGACAACGCTCTCTTCCTTGTGAATCTTCTAAATGTGTAGCAGTGCTACCAGGAGACCTCATACTCTATTTTCAGGTATTGTTTTAAAAAATCTTCATATTTTTCTCCCTTAGAAGAAACTATGCACAATCACATTCTCGACTTTATAAGTTATTGTCTTTATGGAGGTATAGGTTATTTCTGTTTGCATTGGATTGTTGATAGTTGTAGTTGTAGAAACCTTATATTGTTCCTTATCATTGTTTGCAGCATTTTGAATCATTTGTGAGAGATCACTTCCATCAGTGGGGCCATTATATTCTTGGCGCCTGCAATGCCTATATAATGGGTGCTCAAGCATAATGCCTATAAGAAACACCCTCAATCATGGAGATAATATCTGTTAGAACAGAGCGACTGAGATCTCCTACTAATGTTATCTTTATTAAATGAACTCTCAATATTTCTCTTCCTCCTACAAAGAATACAATCCAACCCATAAAAAGGAGACATCTCCTCCTTTTATCCACTGATCTGCTAAAACTACCTATCCTTAGAAAACACAAATCATGCCTATTTTTATGCTACCACCAAGAATATTCAATAAAAGGTATGCCCCCTACAGCACATTTTGTAGCTGGCGAATGTAAGACTCATTATTTCATTTTTTCTTTCACTTTGTTATGTCTGTTGGGTGCTGCCATGCCCAATGCCAGTAGACATTGATTTTAGTTTAATTTGTCACTACTATCTGGTATGTCTGAGGGCTTCCGAGCCTGGTCTCTGATGTTTACCTCACCTTTGCATTTCTTGTCAGTGCCCCACAAGACTTATACTTTCATCACATTTCAGATGCTAAAAAGTGGTCATGAGTTTCCTATATCTCGCCCTTTCTGAAAGTTATCATTGATGCTATAGAAAATTTGTTATACTAGACCATCTAACCGATTTCTGATCCTACTTGTGACTTTTCCAGAATCAAGAAGAATCTTGCATGAATAAGTTGGGCGTTTCATGGATAAGTTTATCATAAACTTTCCTCTTTGGATGGCTTGCAACTCCTTTTTGTTATGTTAGGCATCTGTGGTTGGTTTGAGCAGCAGGAATACCTACACCAAGCCTCTAGATGTAAAACTGTTTTATGGGCTTTAAATAGGAAAACATGCAAGACAAAGATATGCTAACAAATTGATGGTTGGGGGAGAAGATATTTATTTGAGGAAAATTATTACACAATGATGCAGGGCTCTAGAAGGAATAGAACTCTACAATGTTGCTTGCGTACTGACTTGAAAAACTAATATTCATGGGTTTGATGGTCTTTACACAGGAGAAAGGAGGAGCATTAATTCTGAACTTTGGCATGCCTGTGCGAGACCTCTTGTCTCATTTCCACCAGTGGGTAGACTGGTGGTATATTTTCCACAAGGCCACAGTGAACAGGTAAGTACTTTTTAGATTTCCTGCTGTCAACTAGTCTCAATGACTGTACCTTTGGTTGATCTGATGTTTATTTAGAGAAAGAGGAAAAAAACAGGCACACATTCTTTCTTCACAAATAGATAGATAGTGAGATAGATTTTATTATAACTGTCCACGAGACCATGTGGCCATATGAGACAAAACAATTACATTATGTGCAACATTTTCAAAAGGATTAAAGAAAAACATTACAATAAACAAAGATAGGGCTATAATGGGGGGAACCGAATCATGGTCCCAATCTAATCATTTGGCTCCAATCTCCTTTGTTCATGGTTGGCTCCCCCATTGACTCTTTTTTCAACAGCCTCCTTGTCCACATCATTTCTCAACCAACCATTTCAATATGCAAGTTTGATCTCTCCCTAATTTGTGACTATTGTACAGAACATCTTTTTAAAAATGTTTCTTGGTTCTCCTTATTTCCACATATCTAGCATAACCTTTCATCTCATGCCTCCTTGAGTTGTTCCCATCTTCCCATTTCATATCTCAATCTGTGG
>JASDQU010357742.1:0-10713 GCA_032191745.1 Picea mariana | reverse complement strand
TCTTCTTGGAATCTGCTTCAGCTTTTGATCTTCTGTTCTGAACTGCAAAGACATTTTATTCTCAACACTCTTCCATGATTATATACTCTTCAAACGGTGTGAGTGTGACACAACTATGCCCCTTCATTTCGACCATCATACCTATTTGATTAATAAGTCTTAATTACTGTTTATTTATTTTACCGTAAAGGTTTTTCATAAATTGATCACAGTCATGGATAAATTTAATCCTTTATACTCAATCCCAAATCTTTGTTATTTTCACAGGGACCAATCTCTACGGAGGTGATTCCTTCAATCCATTTCATATGATCGATCATTACAGAACCACGAGCTTACAGAATATAGCGACGTATAACAGTTTCCTTTTAAAACTCTTATATCATATGACCATTGGCGGTAACCAGATGCTAAGAAAAACGAGTGCTTGAGTGCTTTATTAAATCAATGGCTATGATTCGATCTTATGATGGGATGAATGGATAACATAATTTTGCCATTTTGACCTTCGGGTCTTCATGACTTCCAATATTTCAAAACTCCCGATTACGATATCGCCAAAATAATTAGACGGTTCACGTTTATTTCGCGGAGACAGATCAACGGTCCGCTTTAGACCTTACACTCATCCTTTCATTGCTAAATCCGATGGCTATGACTTAATCATGCGTTGATATGGATGACTATCATAATTTCGACACTTTTCCCTTCGGGTTTTCGTGACTTCCAACATGTCAAATCTCCCGAAGCTGTCAATCTACTAACGCATGTCCCTTTCAAAATTTTGGCTTTCGGGACTTCGGAGGTTTTGAATAAACGCTGCTCCATTTTCCTCCAGAGTGATCAACTAATGTGTGAGTCATCAATGATGGAGACCCCTTGTTGTCAGTTAATGTTTCCACTTACACTATCCTTCCACTGAGTAGATTGACGGTCAAGGATGCTCGCGAAGTGTTTTCCAGATCGGACATCTCATGTCCACTTCGGGACTCTGGTATTTGAGATTTAGAGACTTGGGGAAAGTACCGATGATATATCTCCCGACGCAAAACTCCCGAAGTGATGTAAGTTGCTTATGTCACTTGCTGACGTCTCACGAGCCGAGTAGCTGCCACATGTCACTCTGCTTCATGATTTGCACGTACCAGAAATGTTGATTCATCTTGACACTCGTTTTTCTTTGATGGTGCCACATGTCCTTGTTGATGTGGTCTACTAACTAACAATTATGATCCAACGGTCCTTGTATGTCCTTATTCACTTTGGCTTTCCGGGCTCAGGGTTTTTCAAATCTCAAACTGACAGGGCGTAAGTTCCTCACTTCTTTATGCCTGAAGTGAATTATGTTCATTGATCAGGTTATTTAGATTAATGGTTCAATCTATTCTACAATGCATCTCTTGTAGCTTTATCCTTTCCTTCCACTTTAACATGATCCGACAACTAAGAAGTATCGGATTTAATCCGACGACTGACGCTTATTCGGCTAATCCAAATCTCAACCTTTTAGCCCCGCTTATCCTATCGTTCCACATTGAGATGATCTGATGACTGTTGAGATTATCAAAGCAAATCAACGGTCGACGATGATTGAGCAACTAAAATTTACGAGTGATTTAATTTTCCTTTCAATCTCCGCAATCTATCTCTGCCATAGATTTTGTGATTGCACATCCGATGGTCACAATTTAATCTAGGTTTCATTCGTGCCATACCTATTGATTTTCAATGCGCCAATCTCTTCTGAGACTTGATTTTTGCGTTTTCTAACCCTCCTGATATTTTATCATTGAATTGTTGATCCTAATGTGATAAAAAATAGTCTTGAATTTCTTCAGCTTTAAGGTGATGTTCTTCTGTCGATTCTTTTTCTTCCTAAGATTGACCTCGTTGCTCTGCTTACTATGACTGTTGAAATCAATGACAACACTTGAATGACAATTTTTCCAATAGAGTTTTAGTATGATCTCGATTGGGTTTCTTAATATACATATTTTGGACAATCTGTCCAAGTTTCACCTCTTTCTGGGTTCCAGGCTGCTAGTTACAGCATATGAATTTCTAGGCCAATTAGTGTTTTTGATCTGGAATGCTACATGTACCTTCTTTACCATCTTAAATTTTTTTAACATGAACATAATTTTAATTAATCTCTAGGAATATTTTATATGGTTCAATAGCTTTCCATAGACTGGTTTTGTGCCTCAATCTGATTCCAGAGTAGAAAGTTATGGCCCTTCGAAGTTAGTTGGGTCTTAAAATTTACCCTCCACTATTTTTCTTGTAACTTCCTCATAAAAGATTTGTTTGACAAATGGTTTACACCATTAGAAATATCTCTCCAAGATCTTTCATTTGAGTTGAAGATAAACATTCTCATGGTTTTTGAGTAGCTAAAAACGTTGCTTAGGGCCTCAAAAATGCGCTGCAAAAATATGACCTTCAAACAGTATAAAATGTCGTAGAAATTCACTGGATTTCTGTTGTTGTAGACCATACAAACGACTTCATGTGCAAAAAATTGAACCTGTACACCCATATTTAGCATGTGCAACAACACCATAAGGTAGCGCATGCTCCGTGCACCTATAACCAATGTGGATCATGTTATCACATATAGTTGTCAAGGGTCACAGGCCGCAGCCACGAGCACAAAGCACAACACTTAGAGCGATCTAATATGGACTCAAATCAAGCGAGCGAGTAAGTTTAGTTTTCAACAGAGAAGATTCCATTTGAAGTTCAGATTTGCGGCCCTCAGGCGATCGAGATCATAAATTTTCACGAAGTTTAACGTCAGACATAGGTCCGAAGTCGCGAGGTCAATCCTAGCTGATGGTACTGGGAAGGGTACATGGCGAGAGATCGACATTTCACTAACTCTTGGACTGGAAAATTCAAAGGGCAGAGTCGTGAGGACTCACGAAGTTCGAAATCGTGAGTTCATCTAAGCTATTCGATCGAGGAAAGCCATGGACCATTGATTTGAGGTGAGTGCATAATCAGAAATCAGGAGAAGGGAGGTGAGTATTCCTTCAACTTCCCGAGACGCGAAATCCTGATATGCAAAGAGGAGATCTGGACCATTGGATCATGGGGAATCGTGGACCGTCGATCTGAGGCAAGCGCGAAATTAGAAATCAGGAGAAGGGAGGTGAGTCCTTCAACTTCGCGAGACACGAAATCCCGATACATAAAGAGGAGATCTGGACCATTGGATCACGGGGAAACGTGGACCGTCGATCTGAGGCAAGCATGAAATCAGAAATTGGGAGAAGGGAGGTGAGTATTCCTTCAACTTCTCGAGATGTGAAATCCTGATACACACCTTTTAGATAAGCGCTAGGTCATAGCCGAGGTCACATTGTTGAAGATTAAGGAGAGGTGTTGGTGCTCGCTAGGCTCCAGTTCGCGAGATCGAAAATCGGGAGAAGGGAAGTAAGTATTCATTCAACTTCCCGAGACATGAAATTCCAATACACACCTTTTGTGTAAGCGCTTGGTCACAGCCGTAGGTCATATCAATGAAGGATGGGTCCACAAAGGATATTAGCACCCACAATGCCCGTATTGATCACAGAGGAAGATTTGCAAAGCCTCAAGGCGTCAGGATTGACTTGAAGAAGTCGTGGGAACTGCCTGGAAACATTCATGGGTGTCAAGCCTCATCCTGATCCTAATGAAGGAATTTATTGAAAATAGGGGTGGTAGTTGAGACCTTGTCTCACCCCATAAATGGAAAGTGTTGCAGAGAGCATCCATGAAGGTAGACTGTTAATCCGAAGCTTCCTGATGGACGATTTTTCCTGCAAAACACATAACTGAGCCGGGCTCATGTCTGACACAAGAAGGCTTGCACAGTCTGAAAAAGCAGGCACCGACTTGAAACTTTGAATGCAGGGGCTCGATCACACTCCTAGTGGTTGCAACAATTCTCAGTATATGTATGCAATTTTGGTATTTTTTTAACGTCGAATGGTTGAGCTAGGCTCCCTACTATTGTAATATTTTTATGAAGAACACTGGTTCTCTGGTTATGTATTTGTTTTTGAGACATCTTGGTTAATATAAGTCATATTTATTGCTCCATATTATTTGCCTCTGATACTGAGAGAGTTCATGATTAACTGATTCACATGGATTTTTTGTTACTGTATTATGATGAATGTTTGATTATAATGTTGTTATATTTTCTTTCAGTTTCTTTGATATTTTAATTCAAGAGGATCTTGCATTTAAGTTTTTCCTCTTTAGGCTGTTGGAAGACATGATGTTCATAGCATACCTCTACACTCTTCTCACCAAATTCTTCCCTCTATTCACCCTTAATCCAACTTACTGACTGATGTTGATTCCAGACCTCAATTGCTTTTGCATGTTCATCCAGATTTCTGAGTTAGAACATTATTATCATTGAGTCTTCTCCATTTGACCACCTAAAACTCATTTAAAATTACTGTATAGACTAATGGGTACTGGGTTTATCCTCATTACAGTCTGAGGGTGATTCCTAGTGCTAACATCAATGGCATCATTGTTGGGGATGGATTTGAGAAGATTGAAGAGCTCCCTGGGAAGAACGACATAGATCCAACTCTTGATGGTAGACAAGAGAGGGATGCAAAAATTGACTGTAATCATCTACCTGGCATCTCCACAATCATATATTCCATTGGGGAGGATCCTACTGACAAAAATATGAAGGGAATGACTAGGTGTCAGCTTATGATCTTTCTTCATGAACTTTTGTTATTCTTTATCAGCTCATTTTGTTTTTTTCCTTCACATATAAAGAGGATCATATTGTGTTTTGTTTATTCAGTTGATCACCAATCTTCCTTTATATATCCATCCTTGGAAGAAGAAGACATGCTTTCTACCTGTGTTGTATATGTATATATTATATCCTCAGCTCAGCCTACTCATAAAGATGAGCTTCATATTGAATCCCCTCCTGAAATCAATCACCTTTGCAGCCCTATGGAGGTTGAAATTGATCCATAACCCCCTCAAATCTCATCACATCCTACTGTTACTATTGAGCCTTTCCTTCAGTGTGATAAGCCTCATATTCAACCCAATAGTTTCCAAACTAGAATCAAAGACAAGTTGTTTAAACCTTTAAAGCTTCCATATCATCTTCATCCTTATCCTCCTCATTTCTTTAAGTACTTTCCCCATTTTTCTGGAGAGGATAATGTTACAGCTACGAGGCATGTGGAGGATTTAGAGAAATTTATTGATCAGTTTGAGATAATTTATGAGAATGTTACCATGAGGTTGTTTTCCAAATCCTTGTTAGGAGATGTTGGTGTATGGTTTAAGGGTTTGGGAGCTGACTCCATTGGTTCCTGGGTTGAATTATGCAATACATTTTTAAGGTATTGGGGTGATAACAAGTCATTTGATCAATACCTACATGAGTTCACTACTTTGAGAAGGGGAAAAAGGGAAGTTCTGTCTACTTTTAATTGAAGGTTTCATATCTTGTATTGCAGCCTGCCCCTGGAAATTAAACCTTCTGAGACTACTGCCATGGTGTATTACATAGTGCCTCAGCACTCTGACCTTTTTTTTTTTATCTTAGGGAAATAAAATCTACATATTTATCACAGTTGTTCATGGATGCTGAGGAAGTGGAGGAGAACCTCCGAGCTTGTGGCAGGATTCAAGGTCAATATCATATCAACTTTGAACATGAGGGGGGTTTTACTTGCTGTCCCTATGAAGGAAATATTGTGGATGATTTTGTCTTTGAAGTAGGTATCAATGAGAAGCTCTGTCTTGATGAAAATCATGTGTATGAACAGCTAAAAGCAACAATTACTACTATTCTTGAAATGGATATTTTTAACAGTTATATTCTTGATGAAATTACTATTTTAAAGGTTGATCATAGATGTGAAGGGAAACCCATTTTTGATAAATATTTTAATGATGATGAGTGGCAAGCTTATCTTATATTTGATCACTATGAAGACAGTAAGGATGATGCAGAGGTTGGCCTTGTCATAGAAGACATAACCCGAAGTTTTGATTAGGAGCAGCCCTTATTTGAGGCACGTGAAGAGATCGTTTATACACAGCCAGAAGTAAATCAACAGTCATCGACGGATCAAAAGCCTCCTATGTCCAACCTTCTTCCACTTGTACCTATAGTTCACTGCATGCATATTTTTGACCCACAGATGCTTGTGGCCATCATTCAATCAGGTGTTCCTATAGAACACATCAAACAAACTGTCAATGACTATGACACAATGAAGGTAATCTTCCATAAGTTAATCATGCGTTGCCTTCAGTTTCATGACCCTGTCGATGAGTACATAGAATTATACTTCTCAAATGCTTTGGAGCATGCAGGCTTGATATTTTTAGCAGCATTTGAAAGTAATATGGGTGATCATAAGAATGAAATTAGTCAACTGCCACACTCTACTTGTTTTTTATGGATCGCTTGCAGTGAAGCGAAGGATTTGATTATCAAACAACTTGAATGGCTATGGTTGAAGTTTACCTTCACCTATCCCACTGTAAAAGTCAGTTAGTTTAGGTTTTGTATATAAATAAGCTCTCTCAAGATCAGGTGTGTTTGTTTTTTATTTTAAAATAGAATGGTTTAATTTCTCAGTCTGTTGCCTTCTACAAGATGTTTTCTGAGCATGACTCCATAGCCCAACAACTAAGGAACTAGAACTACTTTTTCTTGGTAGCTCACAAGGAGCATTCCATCCCCTATGGATCCAAATGTTATCACATATATTTGTCAAGGGCCGCAGGCTGCAGCCACAAGCACAAAGCACAACACTTAGAGCAGTCTAATATGGACTCAAATCAAGCGAGCGAGTAAGTTCAGTTTTCATTGGAGGAGGCTCCATTCGAAGTTCAGATTTGTGGACCTCAGGCGATTGGGATCATTAATTTGCATGAAGTTTAACGTTAGATAGAGGTTCGAAGTCACGAGGTCAATCCTAGCTGTTGGTGCTAGGAAGGGTACGTGGTGAGAGATCATCATTTTGCTGACTCGAGGAGTGGAAAATTCAAACGACAGAGTCATGATGACTCGCAAATTTCGAACTCATGAGTTGATCTGAGCCATTGGATTGAGGAAATTCTTGGATCATCGATCTGAGGTGAGCACGGAATCGAAAATCAGGAGAATGGAGGTGAGTATTCCTTCAACTTCCCGAGACGTGAAATCTCGATACGCAAATAGGATATCTGGACCATTAGATCACGGGGAATTGTGGATCGTCAATCTGAGGCAAGCGCGAAACAAGAAATCGAGAGAAGGGAGGTGAGTATTCCTTCAACTTCCCGAGACGAGAAATCCTGATACACAAAGAGGAGATCTAGAATGTTGGATCACAGGGAATTGTGGACCATCGATCTGAGGCAAGCGTGAAATCAGAAATCAAGAGAAGGGAGGTGAGTATTCCTTCAACTTCCTGAGACGCGAAATATCGATATGCACCTTTTGGATAAGTGCTTGGTCATAACCGGGGTCACATTGTTTAATATTAAGGAGAGGAGCTGGCGCTCACTAGGGTCTAGTTCGCGAGATCGGAAATCGAGAGAAGGGAAGTAAGTATTCATTCAACTTCTCGAGATGCGAAATCTTGATACGCACCTTTTGAGTAAGCGCTTGGTCACATCTGGAGGTCATATCAATGAAGGATGGGTCCACAAAGGGTCTTAGCACCCACATCGCCCATATTGATCACAGAGGAAGATTTGCAGAGCCTCAAGGCATCAGTATTGACTTAAAGAAGTCATGGGCACCACTTGGAAACATTCATGGGTGTCAGGCCTCGTCCTGATCCCAATGAAGGAAGTTATTGAAGATAGGGGCGACAGTTGAGACCTCGTCTCACCCCATAAATGGAAAGCATTGCAGAGAGCATCCATGAAGGCAGACTATCAATATGAAGCTTCCTAATGGACGGTTTTTCTTGCAAAACACATAATTGATCTGAGCTCGCGTCTGACACAATAAGGCCTACACAGTTTAACAGAGCGGGTGTGGACTTGAAACTTTGAATGTAGGGGCTCAATCACGCTCCTGGTGGTTGCAACAATTCTGAGTATATGTATGAAATTTTGATATTTTGTTAACGTCGAATGGTTGAGCTAGGCTCCTTGCTATTGTAATATTTTGATGAAGAACACTGGTTCTCCAGTTATGTATTTGTTTTTGAGACATCTTGGTTAATATAAGTCAGCTTTATTGCTCCATCTTATTTTCCTTTAATACTTAGAGAGTTCATGATTAATTGATTCACATGGATTTGTTATAACTGTATTATGTTGAGTGTTTGATTATAATGTTGTTATAATGTCTTTCAATTTCTTTGATATTTGAATTCAAGAGGATCTTGTGTTTAAGTTTTTCCTGCTTAGGCTGTTGGAAGACTTGATGTCCATAGCAGACCTCTACACTCTTCTCACCAAAGTCTTCCCTCTATTCACCCTTACTCCAACTTACTGACTGAAGTTGATTCCATAACTCAATTGCTTATGCATGCTAGTCCAAATTTCTAAGTTAGAACATTATTATCATTGAGTCTTCTCCATTTGACCACCTAAAACTCATTTACATTTACTTTATAAACTATTGGGTACCAGGCTTATCCTTGTTACAGTATGAGGGTGATTCCTAGTGATAACAGATCACTTCTTTGTCACGCCAATAACTGGTGCGCACTACTTTTGTGTCATGTGCCAATATCCATCGTGCACAATTTTGGCTCATGCACTAATACCTGTTGCATGCAATTTTTGTGTTGTGCACTAATATTTCATGCACATTTTACTCTACATGCTACACCATGTCAAATTTTAGTACACCCCCATCGTGCATGAGTACTCCATGCTCACAATTAACTAAACTATCGCACGACAACATATACCCACATTGCGTGTGCACCAACAAAATTCCTCTATGCTATGTCAATACTGCGCACACCATGCGCACCATTATTATGCGTGTACACATTGCGTGCACCAGTATTATGCATGCACCATTCAATACGCACCGTGCAATGCTAAATTTAGTGTGCACACCTGTGCACCAATAGTTTCCACGCATTACCATTTTGCACCACGTAGCGCCAAATTTAAGTGCACACACCCGTGCGTCATTATTTTTCGTGCATTGCCACTATGCACTGCGTAGCACCAAATTTAAGTGCGCAGACCTGCACACCAATATTTTCCGCGCATTACTACTTTGCACTATGCAATGCCAAATTTAAGTGCGCAGACCTGCGCGCCAATATTTTCCGCGCATTACCACTTTGCACCACGCAACACCAAATTTAAGTGCGCAGACCTGCATGCCAATATTTTCCATGCATTACCACTTTGCATTGCGCAATGCCAAATTTAAGTGCGCAGGCTCGCGCACCAATATTTTTCGTGCATTACCACTTTGCATCGTGTAGTGCCAAATTTAAGGTGCATATCCACGCACCAATATTTTCCACGCATTACCACTTTTCACTGCGCATCATGCATTTTTAGTGCACACACCTGCACACATTCATTTTTATGCACATCAATTCCTCATGAATTCCACAACAAAAATTGGGGCTTTTGCCAAATGGTTTTCCCAATTTTCACCATAGACATTATACAACTATAAAAATTGTTCAATTTCACCCCGATAACACCAATTCAACCTCTACAACAACAAATCGACGTTGGTTGACATTCCTAGAACACATTTTTCCCAAACTCAATTCACGAATTGAGAATTTTAATCAACTATTCTTGCTCCATATGTCATGGCTTCTTTGTAACTTCAAATTCGACCAATTCCAAGTCTGAATTTGCTAGAAATGATATTAAATTAAGAATATCTCACTACTTGGAAAAATTTCTCAATTTCCCCATGAATTTAACAACACAAACTGGGGTTTTTTCCCAATTCCATGCAATTGCTTATAAGTTTTACCATGGATGCTCTGTAGCTTGATATTTGGCCACTTCAAAATCAATTTGCTATGAAATTTTTCTTCAATTCAAACATCTCGGCCCATCTAGGCTCAGTGTTGAAAACTAGAGCTTTGATACCATATTGTAACATCCCTAGCATCCCACTGGGATTTGCCATATAAATATTTCAAACTGTATACAAAATTAAAACATATACACGCATAAACTCTTTCAGAACTTTAAATATAAAACTTAAAACAGACAAATACATTCTGCAAATGCACAGATTCATACAAAATAATAATAATAATACACATGCAACACACACAGGAATAACCCATAAAAATAAATGCATACATAATAATGCAGCATGTAATTTAACACAAAATGGACACTTATCTTGGTAAAAATCTCACCAACTGTGTGCAGACCTTCCACAAACCTCCCAGCCTTAGACCACACTACTCATCACTCTCAGCAGTGATTCACCCCCAAGCTGGGACTAAACTCCACTCGGGTAAAGGGATTCCTAACCAGGCTAATGTATCTCAAACAACAGGAAAGACTCTGTCACAGGTGCCAAATCAAATTAACAACCTACAGTCCCTCATTCCCCACATTCCTATCCCACCCCAGGAAGTGTGTCCCTTCTCTTCTCAATAGTCCTTCGACTGCCTCACTTCATTTCTAGGCTTCAGCAACAGGCTGAACATGAAGTCTCAGAGCCCTGTAGCTATAGATTGACACCTTTAGGAAATCAATTCCCGACAATTCTCT
>JASDQU010357741.1:0-11918 GCA_032191745.1 Picea mariana | reverse complement strand
AAGCAAGTGACACTAGTAATGGGCACTACAAAGGTTACAATGGGATCAAATTGGCTACATCCACTGAATGAGCAAGTCTCGCTATTTGCATTGGGTTTGGGAGTGGGAATTGGATTTGGTGGAGTTGTTTTTGTGATGACTACATGGGAGAAAGCTAGGCATTGGATGATGCCCCCTAATAAGAAACCCTTCTATGGAGTGTATAGATTCCCTACATAATCTTCAAAGATGTAGAATATAAAAATGTAATAGGCACTATATGAGTTACAATAAGATCGAGTTGGTTGCATCAAGTGTTTGTCTTGCTGATTATATTGATATTGAAAATAGGAATTGGATTTGGTAGAGTTATTTTTGTGATAATCACATTGAAGAATACTAGGCATTGAGTGGTGGCTCCTAATAAATAACCTTTCTATGATGTATATCAATTTCCTACATAATCTTTCTAATGTTTTAATCTTAATTTTATTAAAAAAATGTATGTTTGACGGTTTAAAAAAACAATGGAAGGAATAGAAGAACAAAGTTCGGCAAGATTGTATCCGTTAATAAGATTTTTACATATAAAATCAAATAACACTTTTTAAAGTCCCAAAAAGGACAAGAAATAACTAATACAATATCATAATACAATGTGTATAAGTCCTCCCAGAAATACAATTTATTATACTGCATCGTTGGATGACTAATTCATACACATTTTTGAGGTAACATGTGTCGTGTTATTATTCGAGATGGAGAGCGACAGGGAAATTTGATTTCATGAATGGTCAAACGAAAAGGAATAACTCTTTAATAAGAGGAAATGGTTGAATGGTTGTTTTGTTTATAGGTTTAATTTTATATATATATATATATATATATATATATATATATATATATATATTAATTATTAAAATAATTTGTTTATATAATGGATTTATTTTTTTAGATAGCAATTTATTATAATTTATATATATTAAAAGATTCAAATTATACATAATTAGAGTTCATCAAGTGAATATAAATATTTGTTAATAATAAAATTAGATTATGAAAATATATAAGTTTAATTTAATTGATTTTTGAGGCAATGTAATGATAATATTTATTTATTTTTGTAAGATAATGATAATATTTATCTATTTTTGTTAGATATTGGTGATTAATTTTTTTAATTCTTGGTCATTACACAACATGAATATGTGGCACTTCTTGATAGTGTTATGATATTTGCCCATATTTTAATGGACTAGTGTTAGGCCAACTCAGTTTTATTCACTCCAATACTACAAATATATCGTACAATGGATGATGTCGCCTCATAGAGAGACCTTTCCTAGATCCTAAACCTTGCATGGTGTTTAGGCTAGGCAATCCTAACTAACCCACTTAGTAATCATTTGAGGATAAATAATTATTATCATAAATGAATAATACAATTAAAGGTGACATGAAGACTTAGTGATTGGTAAAGTAAACCATAGGATAACACCCCCCCTCCTCAATTGTAGCACCCCCACTACTAACCCATAATTTTTTTATGATACCCACTAAACTAAAATGCATGCATCATGATAAAATGCCCATTCTAACAACATTTATGATAAATATAAATGCATCTAATTATACATACACATAGCAGCATACAAATTTTCAAGAACATATAGTTTATGCACAACAATTTAAACCCGGAAATAAAAATAATGAACATAGATAAAACACTTATATTTTTAATCAAATGTGCAACCAACTATAGAAGATGGAAATTCCACCCAACCATAGCCTTTCTACTCCAAATATTAGAAGGAAGTCACCCCGAAGTGGGGATAGGAATCCACAAGAAATGGTGTCTCTATTGTCCACTCACATCCCAATACAACCCATAACGAGCTAATTTTTATGCAGCCATCCCTATCCACCAACCCTCTTCCCCTCAACCTGCACAACCCAATGAATGTGATCTCCCTTAGGCCTTTCCACTTCCCTCCAGAGCTCTAGCATAGATTGTCTAGGAATCTCTCTTGCTTGGGACTCTAGGGACTTACAACTGCAATAGGAAACTCTCAGTGACAACTCATTTTCTATGTGGTAATTTCTTACACATGAATCTCTTATATAGGCCTAACAACCTACTTATTCATGCAATTCCAACTTCAATAAGATGCTCACAAATGCCACTATGGTTTTCTTCAAGATCCAACACTCAATACACTCTTGATGTCCCAAAAATTGCTTGTAAAAACTACTCTCAATACCCATTCAAATTTTCCTTTTACACATGCACGTTGACTCTCACATTCCCCAATGTTGATTGTACTCAGCCCCATGATCTCAATAACTATGTGAGGTGACTTTTCACACTAACCCTCTTACATATATTCAATGATTGGGGCTTTGATACACTCAAAAGAAATGTGTCTTGGGATTAATACACATGGGTAATCCCCCCCCTTGAACACCCCTCGCTTGTGGAAATTTATCCCCCATGACTCCATATGTATCCATCTGCAACCAACGATACATTTTATTTTATTATTTTGATATACATTGTTTACATATTACATCGCTTGGCTTGCGGCCATCGCTGTAGAAAGAAATAGATGAACAACCAAATAGGTTTACCTCTATTTGCAGCTCAAGCGTTGCTTCCCCTTCTAATAGATGGCTGACATAAATTGGTTCTGACTGTACCTTCCCATTCATCTCTGCTAAGAATTGGATTTGGAAAACCAACGACATCTGAAAAATCACAGAAAGCAAACCTTTGAGCCAAAATGGCTTCCATGCTTGGATCTAGTGAAGTCACCTATTAATCTTTAGACAGTGGAGTCACCACGGTGAAAGATCTGCAGTCAAGCACATGTCCTCTTCTTGTTCACCATCAAGAAGCGGATCTGATCATTGTCATTCTCCTAGGGAAGATTTCTTGGCTGCTTCGTCCCCGACAATGACGCCAAAAGATGTTAGTGCTAGAAGATGCCCCTAGACTGCCATAGGGTCAATCCTAGCACATCTTCGATTATTGAAATGATTTTATGAATAAAGGTATATTGGATTTGAAAAAAGGTTGAAGGTTGCAGCAGTAAATGAAGAAAGATAATACCAATTCCTGAGTGTAAATAAGTTCCGATCACACTCACTTAGTCAATGGTATCCAATTTAACAAAGCAGATAAAACCATAAGAATAAAGAAGTATGCAAGTGCCCAATCTGTTCACTCACATAGGAAGATTTTCAAGCCCAAAATATCATTCTAAGCCTGAAACGAAAATATGAACACAAATTTCAAGAAGCAGGTAATTAACAACAGAGAATTTACTGAAATTGTAGTTGAATCAAGATGAAATCTCTGCATTGTAAAAGACTTCCATTTCATTAAAGATAAGAGTAACAAAATGAAAGTAGAAAAATTACAATCTAACCATTTAGGATGTCTAAGTCCTTGAGTGCTAAGTGTTACAAGAATCAGTCTCTTTTTGTCATTTTCCAGACCTTTATCCTCCTTCAAAATGAAAACCCAATATGCTTCCCAATAGGCTCTAAATCTCTCGGGTCCTTTCCCTTTCTTTTACAAAACATGAAATATATATAAAATTATAATCAAAGTTATCTCTAACATTTAGGCATCAAATCCTATCTCCATACTAAAAGAAATCTAAAAACTGTTGCATTCTCTCTCGAATTGTGAAGGTTGGAATTAAATCCCCCTGAATTTAGAATGATTCTTTGCTTAATATGTGGAACCTCTGTTGCTAGATGTTCAACTATCCTTTTCAAATATGTAACTGGAAATGAAATCTATAAAAATATGGAAGATATCTCTGTCATCGTTGATCTTTTTTCTGGAAATATTGAATTAGCTTGATGTCTCGAAAAAAACTCTCCCGCCAATGTCAACAAAATCTGAGATCTGCTCTATTGATTACTAACCCAATGCCTAAGAGTATGTAATTTGTTGTTGACTTATCAATTAGTTGGAAAATGACTTGAAAGGATGCTAACTGGTCACCTTCAAATTTACTGGCTTTCTGCAGGCCTTGGACACGATGAAGCTGATTAAGCAAGATGATCCTTTCTTCAGGCCTTGGATCTACTGGGATATCAGCCCATTATTTCTGAGTTGGACGACATGCCCATTATCTGGAATAATGATCTGAAGTTGGTTGTGCTGATCTGAGGAGGAGATGTATTCTACTAGCCCATCAATCTTCCATTGAGGTAATAGGTTTTGGCCCACAATCACATTTCCGATGATAACCCAACTTTGAGGATCCTCCTCGATATTCCTCCTCTTTAATCACATGTAACAACATATCATAGGAATCCACTTGAAGGAGTTGAGGAAAGACCTCATCTTCAACTATTTTTTCATTCATATCTAAGATAGCATTTTTTCATTCATATCTAAGATAGCAGGTGCATCAGAAACAAAATCTAATGAATCCACAACTATGCAGTCATCTTTCCTATTATCAATTAGATCTGGAAAATATTCCTCAACAACATGATTTTCATTCTTGCAATCAGAAGAAACATATGCTTTATGCTGCATATGCTTCTCAAATATATCACAACAATTTTCAAAAAGACTTTCAGCTGAAAATTTTACTTTACAAAATATATTGAAAGCATCATGAAAACTTGCCAATGAGTTAATACTTGAAGCTGGAAGATATCTGCACCAGTCAAGGGTTGCTCCCTTCAACGAGTATCTGAAAAACTTGATCTTGACATCCTCATGCACAATTTGACGTTCATGAATAAACTCATGAAAATCTAGCAGATGCTCAACCAGAACCTCCTAATCTTCACCTTTAAATGTAGGAAGGGTACCTTCCCATTCAACTCTGTTGAGAATTGGGTTTGGAAAACCAATGACATCTAAAAAATCACAGCAAGAAAACCTTTGAGACAAAATGGCTACCATGCTTAGATCCAATGAAGTTGCATATTCTTTAGATAGTGGAGTCGCCATGGTGAAAGATCTGCAGTCAATCACATGTCCTCTTCTTGTTCACCATCAAGAAGTAGATCTGATCATTGTCGTTCTCCTAGGGAATATTTCTTCGCTGCTTCATCCCCGACAACGATGCCAAAAGATGTTAGTGCTAGAAGTTGCCCCTAGACTACCATAGGGTCAATCCTAGCACATCTTCGATTATTGCAATGATTTTATGAATAAATTTATATTGGATTTGAAAAAAGGTTGGAGGTTGCAGCAGTAAATAAAGAAAGATAATACCAATTCTTGATCGTAAATAAGTTCCAATCACACTCACTTAGTAAATGGTATCCAATTTAACAAAGAAGATAAAACCATAAGAATAAAGAAGTATGCAATTGCCCAAACTATTCACTCACATAGGAAGATTCCTGGTCCTAAATGTCATTCAGAAACATAGAATAAGGTACTTAAAAACAAGTCTTGGAATGAGAAAGAAATCAGTGAATTATTCACTGCCTTATCAACATACAAGGTAATTTCAATGCATTGAAAAGATAACATGTTTTACAAGTAAGAAAAGGAAGAAAGAGATTAGAGGAGAAAGTCTTCTTATCAAAAAGGTTGTAGCATTGAGTGCAAAATGAAAAAAGGTTCCTATTTTACAATCATGAAAAGAGTCTCAGTCCTGCGTCCTTGGTCTCTATTCAACCCTCTCGGGTCCTTCCTCCTCTATTGTTGAGTGTTCATTTGAAATCCTCTGCCACCTGTTGAACATTAAACCAATGCCTGGTTCCATATCTTTTGCATCTCCAAACCTGAGAACTCTAATGAATTTAACTATCAATTTAACTCCATCTTTAGATTCTTTTGATGCTCAGACTTGGTTGTGTGGCTTTCACATTATTTCTCTTGATTTCTTGATGGCATTGAGTATTGAAAATCGGCTCCTAACTGCAAACTGTGGATTTGTAGAATTTGTGATTGGTGTGAGCCTTGCTTCAGGTATCCAATGTAGAAGATTGATGTCACTTTGATGCCCAGAAGTTATGTGTTCCACCTTAACATATCCACTAAGATCTATTTTCATTTCACATGCAAATGAAAAATGGGCATTGCTATCGTTATTATACACAACCATATATCCAAAAGCTCAATGTGTTGTGTAATGATGTAACCCAAAAACCATAAGATATAACACCATAACAAATCTGAGGCCTTTTATTTGGCACTTGGATGGTATACCTGAATGTTCCCCTATTTTTCTTCCAACTGGTATGAATGCAAACACATAGATCTCCATGAAGCTATGGGCCTGTGTATTTGGTTTTGAAATTTTGGTTCTATATCCTCAAGCATCCTCTTCATTTGATCATACATTTTATAGGTTTATGAAGGCCTCAAAATAAACCCTGTCACCGCAAATGAGAGCCCATATGATAGGGCCAAACAAAATGAGGATTTGACAGTGACCTGTCGACACACTTGGCGTTAAACCTCCATGTTGCGCTACCTATATTTGACAAATATCTTTTTCCCCATCGAATATGCCTTTTAACTTGGTAGAATGTGCAAACTAAACCCTGATGGGCTCTCTCCTCATGGATTAATCTAGGTGCTTGTTGTTAGATTAATATGGCAGCTGGATACTTCATCGATCAAACCCCTGAAACACCTGTAGACTTCTCCTGCTTCCGTAGGTTGGTCTGATGCCTCTGCACTGGATTTCTCTTGACTTATGTGTTGTGTGTTGATTGCAGGTGCATGGTTGGGCTCAACGATTTTGCTAAAACTGATATGTGTTTTATAGCTGTGTAGGTCACATGGTACTAGAGAATTGGAGCGGGAGCTATCCTTTGGGATAGATTTGTTTTAAAATACAAAAACAAACGTTTTCTCATATATACGTGCCACTAATATTTTATCGCTATGTGAAACTATAAAATTTGGCATATAGCTTAACTCGGAAAACATGTTGTGGATTTTCCTCCATGTTGCATTGCTGACTAATAATTCTAGGATTTTAGGAAGTGAGATGATATTTTATGATGGCACTGCAAGAACGTCACTATTCCAGTAGCGTGTCTGTCGTAACCAAAAATCCAACATTCAAAATTGTAAATTGAGTACTAACACCCCCTACAATTTTTTCATCATCCTTGGTGTACATCACCATACCTGTATATATGTACAAAATTTTACATCATAGTACTTGATACTTTCACAAGTTCACAACTCCTGCAATAATTCCAACCATCAATATGTTGTTCTCCTCAACCTACATAACCCAAGTCGGTGAAATTCCAAAGATTTAATTGGTGGAAGTTTTCACATTGATACATTGCTGATCACCGATCACCGATGCATTTTCAGCATCAACAAGTTTCGAGGGGGTAATTCGGAAACACTTGTTTAAAAATATCACCAATCGGCGATCTCCTTTACTTCTTCGACATCGAGATGGTAGGACCTATTTGTCAAAACACATATCTGACAAAAATCCTCGATCCCGAATAAACTCTTAGGCGAAGGAGCCAAATTTAAAACACCGTGTATGTCTGTCACGTGGGAACTTCCTATGACCTAGTTTCATCCTGAGTCACTGCTGGTTTCCCTATGTCCTAATCACACTTCCAGGTCATCATTTCCACATTAGTGTCATATGACAAGATGGATCGGCATTAGATATTTTTCCAAGAGATATCAACGAACATTGTCTAAGAAAAAACACCGACCCTCGGTCCACCCATTTAAATTAGCGGAATGATGAGACGTTTTTAGCACAAAATAAGATCGGATTTCGTCATTTAATAGGTCAATTAATGTTTCTCTCCACATACGTTGCTACCCCATGTGTTGACGGAATAACGAGAATTTGAAATGGTCGATGAACCACAATATATCCCTCTCCTACATCGCCAACCTACAACTGCATTTAATCTTGAGCATAATACGAATCTTGGTGACATATTTTGTAAAACCACACTTACACCCCGAATTGAAGAACTGATGCGACAAGGTAAGTATTCTCTACGTTTAAATCACTAAGACAGTTTTGAACCCCAACATTCTACACACAAGTTTCTCATTTCCAGAGCAGTCAAAGAAGCGAAAAGAGCGTCTCAAGAGTTGCAATTGATTCTCAGAATTTCAAAAAACCAGGTTAAGCTAGTGCGAAGAAGAGGTATGTGTTGATTTTATCATTTTGACGGTCACAGTTTATTTACATATCAATATTCTCTCTGAAAAATAGTGTCTAACTTTGCTCTCTTTGCAGAAAAATGCCTCTAAGGAAGCCAATGACCAAATGCTCACCAAGAGCACCAAAATTGAAGGAATCAGGGGTCGGTGAAGGATCTTCTCCCGTTGCTGCAAGGAAGTTGGAATTTGCTACTAGAGAGGAATCGGTCATCAAAATATCAACTAAGAAGGCATTTTCTCAGTGCCGTTATTTTGGTGATACAGAAGCAAGCACTGGGTCAGAGATAATGCTCCCGGAATGGGGAGATTTATTCAACAGAATTAACCGGGAAGATTACCTAGAATTTATTCCCCACAATGACCTAGATGTAAGGGCGTTTGACAACCAGGTTTTTTCGAACATACGGAGGTCATGCCTACATATGGTAGCATATTGAACCCCTATCTTTCCCTATATTGAGACTCTAGGTGGATAGTCGATGATACAGACGCGATGAAGTGCCTATTCAATGATGAGAATGGTGGATGTGTCAGTGTTTTTCTTCTAACAGAGGTCCAGAAATATTACAAGATCATGGACTCGGAGGAGCGATCAAAAATTGATTTCATAGTGAAGTTCTATTATTTCCATGAAACCAACCGATTAATGGCCTCCTGGTGGAAGAAGACAAAAAATTCACAAACTGGAGCAATGACTGGTACGAGACAACAAATCTAAAGGAGCCATACATCTATTTAATGTCTCTAATCTTCCTATTATACGGGGAGAGGGATTGCACTAAGTTATTGGAGGCATGGATTCCCCTGGCATACACTGTGGCCATCTCCAGGAGTATCATCAACTAATCATTTCTAAACAATTGAGCACCAACATATTGCAGGCTCAGACACCAAAGGATGGAGAAGTGTCTTCTTTTCACATGGCTTCATATCTACTAGACATAATCTATGCAAGGAATGTCTTTGATGAAATGAATTTGAGCTGGCATGTCGTCTAGATACTTGTACATGTCTACTTCAACATCCTGTGGGAAAACAAGTACAAAAAATTGTATGCTCTCATCTGCGATGAAGTCATAGCTCCGGTCTATTTTATTATTTTCAAGAATGAATTCCCAAAATTGTATGTAGTGGCCAAGAAAATGATTTAAAAAGTAGGCCACTGGTACCTAGAGGAAACCATGACTTATATCAGGGTGTTTGGGGCCACCGACACACCACATTTACTCCCCGCTCATGTCCCAGACTGAATCATTGTAGGAGAAATCTTTTACCATACCATCTTACAGGGCTATAATGTCACTTTGGTTAAAGACAAGAAATGAGCTTTCATACCCTAGCGTTTCCATGTATGGTCTTGCATAGTGAAGGATATTGTGCAAGATAAAAAATATGGTTTGAGCCAGCTGGAATACAGATTCCCAACATGTCGATTTCTCAAACATGACCCTAAAGGCCTAGTTCTTTAGCATGCATCACAAGTCTCTTCCTACTGACCATACGCCCATGATAAGTTTGAAGACGATATATTTATAGAATTTGCTCATGACTGGGAGGAGGTACTACAGAGAAAATCTAACCCAAATATGACTAGGTTCAAAGCTATGAGTATGGATGAGAAAGTAGAAACGATAGAACATACGGCTCAAGAAGCCCTCAAGGTTAGAGAAGAAAACAGAGCAACATAAGACACATAGGCATAGAGGAAGGGGATGTTGTTGTTAGAAGAAGCCCAAAGAGTCATATAGCGGTTAGAAAGTGATCCTCAACTATTAGAACCTATGAGGATCATCCCGTCCGACCCAATCAACATCAGAGAGGCGCTAAATGGATTAGAATCAACCCCACTGGAGGAAACCTCCGATCCGGAAAACCCCATAGTTCTGTCACCATAGGCCAGATCACTGGTGACTATTCCAACCCAACATGAGATTCAAAGAACATCAGGTGAAATAGGTGTGTTTAACACTCTATTTGATTTAATTACCATCTATGATGATGAAGAGAGCTCAAAGGTATTTCTTATAACTCCGGTACCAATCATAGAGGAGAAAGAACCAGGGGGAACATCTTCTCCAAATCTCGATGCATCAATTTCAAACCCTCTTTAGGGTGAACATGAGGTTGAGAGTACCCTAGATGATGAATTGCTTGACCTATCGTGGACTCTGAAAGACAACTCCAAGGATGAGCTAGGCTCTAGTGAAAAGGAAGAGGAACTATGGCAGCTAGAGATCGACAATTCACCAGCCAATCACCAAGTTAATGTTGAGCCTATGAATTTATCTCCATTTAAGGTCATTACCCCACCAGACGAACAACACTAGACGGAGGTCGAGCCATTGGAACATACAGAAGATTCCCCTGTCAAAAAATTACAAGAGCCGGTCCTAGAGAAAATATATATGGCAGGAATCTTGGGCAACACTCTGACCTGGGGAGACCAAGAAATCCTTGAGCCTGTGGATGAGGTCATCGATATACAGGCGATTTATTATGACATGAAGAGGAAAGCCATAATGATGAGGTCAACGAAGAAAAGGAGGCTCACACTGGATAATGCTATTCTCATCACCATAGAAGAAATGATGCTCATCATAGAAAATGTGAAGACATTTGAGATAATCGACGTAGGGATGGGTATCATTGATGCCACACTGGATAGAGAAAAGCAAGATGAAAAGGAACTGGCCACCACAAAGAAGGAGCTAGACCATCTGTGCCATCTGGCGAAATATTACCAAGACTCATCACAATCAACAATTTTTCTAAAGAGTGAATTATGAGATGCATATGCATAATTCACGAACGAAATACATATATTCACTGGATGTGTAGCCGATTTTCAAGAATACACTCTCATGGCACTGGAAACCTATAAAGACATGGAGAGATGGTATGAAAAGGCATACCAAGCTGTAGAATGAATTGATTATATCATCGCAGTACAGAAGGGTCGAGACATGGAGGAGCATGGAATCTGAGTGCTGATGGATAGTAGCATCTCCCGGATCAGGAAGGCAATCAAATACTAGGTAAGTATGGCCCCAGAACCTCAGCAAAAGATACAAAAGAGGTGGGCCGAGTGTGAAATAAGTTGGGAAAATATCAATCGGGAGATGAAAGACATTGGCCTCCCAGAGTTTGGCTCATCCAAAGACTTTGTCAACTTTGGCAGAAGAGGACAAGCGTGATGAACAGGAGAAAATATTTCACATGGTCTTTTATCACATGTCAGAAATGGTCAAGTGAATGTATTGAGATTACGAGAAGAGGATGAAGAAGAAAGGGAAGAAAAAGGAAGCACATGCAGATGATGATGCTTCGGTAAACCAAGGGCCTGGAGGAGATCCTCCTGAACCTTTGTCTTCACCTTTGAGTTCTATTTCTTCTTCCTCTGGGCATTCTCATCATTCTAGCCATAAAGCCTCTTTTAAGAAACCATTATTAAAGCTTGATGTAAAATTTTCTTTACTTATGTTTAATGGAGATCTTAATTCCGGGAAGCTAGATAATTGGATCCGACACGTTGAAGTGTATTGACATATCCAACATATTGATGAAGAGGAAGTTAAAGTGCAACTGGCTTCTCTTCAATTGGAAGGCACCGCTCTCGTATGGTGGGAGAGCAAGCTTCAAGACATAAGTAAGTTTGGTAAGATTCTTTCCTCATGGTCAGAATTTAAATCAGCGATAAGGAAGCAATTTTATCCATTAGGATATTTACATAAAGCAATGATGGAATGACAAACTTTAAGCCAAAGTAAAGGATAGACTGTACAGAGTTTCA
>JASDQU010357740.1:0-11952 GCA_032191745.1 Picea mariana | reverse complement strand
CAGAAGTTTCCTCATCTCATGGAGGAACTCAACGCAATGGGGACCATTGCTTCCTAAGGAGGGAGGATTGATCCAGGTGGATATTGGTGGCCACCCACCTTTTCCGACTGGCTCAAAATAGTTTTCTGACAATTTTGGCAATTTACTATTTTTAGCAGGTTTAACTTCCGGGGCCATTTTGAGGGCCTAAATGAAGGTTTTTTGAGATCGAGGTGCTCAATGATAGCCGAAGTCATAGTTGATCCCCCAAAATGAATCTCCTTGACGATACCTTTCCAACGAGCTATCACACGCCTAAAACGGAGATCGTATGCAAAAGTTACGACCCCGGGAAGTTGATGTACTAGCTTACCCAAACGGGGCCCACATGACTTTTGGCGCTTCATCTCCTAGGGTTAGGTTTTTGGATGTCTATGAATTTTGGCATTCTCGTCTATTGTAAAAAGGCCTCTAGAGCCTCATTTTAATCATGTTCTGATGGATGCGAGTAGCAGCCACATCTCTTCTCAGAGATAAGCTACCAGCGCCTTAGCTAGTTTATTTACATTCTGTCTGTAAACATTTTTCAGTCATTTGTTATTAATGAAATGAAGTCTTATTTCCGTTGCATCTCTGCGTTTATGTGTATTTATGTATTTCATTGTGTTCCTACATAAATTCGGATCAATATCAATATTGTTATGGTAATTTTTGTTGTAATGTGACCTCGTTGTTATCTTAAATGGCAATTATAAAATGCAATTACCAAATGAATTATTAAATTCCAATATTAATATTGTTCTAAGAAAGGTTATGTTGTAATATGACTTTGTGGTTATCTTGAATGATAAGAATTATGGCTAGTATAAAAGGCGATAATAGTATTGTTTTATGGTAAGATTTCGTCAATGGTTGGGCATTATGGAAAAAAAAAAAATGTATTGCGGATATTGTTTCAGGTCAATGCTGTTAAAATTGTTGGATGTGTTAACAAAAAAATGTATGGTCGATGAACTGAGCACAATCAGTTGTGTTGAGATGTACCTGAGGAATAACAATTAATCAAATTTCCATTATTTCCAAAGGGTTGATTGAGTAACATGTCGATTAACGAAATCTAAAATGGAGAATTTGGATAATGACTAAGACCTATTGGGTCTTAGTTAATGCCTTGTCTTAACCTTGGGTGGTCATAGTCGGAGCCCTTCTGATTGCGTCTTCCGTAAAGGATCGTGGTTGATTCTTTCAATCCTTGTTGTACTTCAGTAAGTGTTTGGTTGCTTGGTCTGCTAGTGTCGGGCGGGATGTAGACACCTCATTGTAGCCCTGTATTTAAGTCTGTGTGTGATTATTTTTGTGTAAAAGATCCTGTGCCGTATCAAGAGTCTCGGTCCCTTTAAAGGTAGGGTTTCCACTCTTGCGACACACCTGATGGAGACTACTAGTTTCTGCCTGAGCAGTCGGTCAGGAGCCTATCTGACATTCTCTCTCTCCGGAGCAGAGAACTAATATTAAACGCCCTGCTTTCCGGTGTAGAAATAGTAAGATCTACTACTATGGATCCTTCCCTCTATGTTCGTACTGTGCATAACTCAGTATGTTCGTTAACTGTTTGTGTTGTGCGCCTTGTGTCTATGGTCGCTATTGCTTGCAGTTACCCATTGTGTGCCCTAAGTCTTCTTGTGATGAACACCTTGGTTGCGTCTTGTGGGTTTTCGAGTGGCGTCGTAGAGTCATGTGTTTTTGTTACTTCTCACGCGCGCACACACCTTAAAAAAAAAAAAAAATTTGCACCCGTTATCAGAGTTGTTGTCGTAACGAGGAGGGTCGTTACATTATGGTAACTTCCCTGCAACTTGCCAATTTTTGGCCTTTTCAGGAGATCTCACTTGTATAGCGTGCCCCGCAAAAAATAATTGATATAAAATTTTGAAACTCACACTAGAAATACTACAGACTATCCACAATCCAATGAAACTAGTCCCATTCAATTTGGATACTCCAGGAAGAAGTTATGATTGTTTTACCTGGAACACCTTCTTGAGACTAGTCAATAGGAATAGTCAGATACCCTATTGTACACAGGGTGTATATAAAAATTAAAGACGACCCAGAAGCTGAAATTTTTACCACATATACCTTACTAATTTCTGTAAATATCCTTCAGATTTCAGGGTCTAAAACATTACAGAAAAGTTTTTATCGCGAAAGTTCCGCAATGACTCAGTTCAGGATGATTCTAGAACCCTATCTTGTACAGGCTGTATCTCTGAAAGTATAAGGCCTCAGGAGATAAATTTTGAACCCAATGTACCTTGATCCATATACTAAATATATTCCAAGCCGTTCCTTCTGAAACATTGTAGAAAAAAAGTTGTAGCAAAAATTTCAAGGTGTCTCAGATGTAGCAACGAAACCCCAAGACCTTGAGCTCTAATACCATATGTTAAGAACCAAATATCAATATAGCATAGAAAAACCTCAAAAAAAGTGTTCAATGCCTTGAAAAAGAGATAATTTCAGATAATAAGCCTCTTCGAGGGGGCAACCTCCTTTTACCCCACTTAAATGTTCAAGTACAAGATGATTCAAAATGAAAATGTCTCCTTGGTATATATAGGAGACTAGGAGGTATAATTACAACTAATGGCCTAAATATGACATAAATAAAATAACATTACTAATATAATATGCCCCAATTAAGGGGTAATGAGTCAATATTAGGGCTTAACAAGGCAAGTTACAGTACCATCACTCCTTCATAGAATTTGTTTAGAATGGAAGAGAAAGTGTATATCAAGCCCTATCAAGGTGATATCGATGATTTTAAGTTGAATAATCGATTGCAACAATTAGAAGTGTATTTCAATATCCAAAATACATATGAATAGTAGAAAATTTAATTTTCTCGACTAAAACTAGAGGGCCATGCACTAATATGGTGGGAACACCACATGGAGACACTTAGGCTAGAGGGTGATCCACTAGTAACTAAGTGGGAGGATTTTAAAACCCTCATCAAGTCTTAGTTTTACCTTACTAGGCATGTAGAAGAACAACAAATCCATTGGAATCACTTCAGGCAAAGGTAGGGCTAGAGTGTGCAAGAGTACACCATCGAATTCGGGAAGATGCTGATCATGTTTGGTATCTCTCCCAAGAACCTAGATGTACTCCTCAAGTATTTGGGGGGTCTACAAAGTCATTTGTGAAAGCAAGTGATGTTATGCAAACCAAGGACCATTGATGAGGCCCATGTGCAAGAATAATATTAGGAGAACAAAGGCCATAAGAATGGACATCTATGTGGATTGAAACATAAAGACCACTAATATGCTTCCAAGGAGGGGAATAATAAATGGAAAGGGAAATACAAGAATATGAAAACCATTTCACATCAATGCAAGGATCCAAACAACCACTGTAACCATTGCAATATTGATGGTCAAAACAAAGATAAGTGTTGGAAGCTACATCCAGAATGGAATCCAAAGAAATGTAAGAAGGATTCCAGGAAGAATAACCTACTAGGCATGGATTTAGGCAACCAAGTAGAGAGCAACTTAGATGTGGATGAAAATATTTTTCATGCTTTAGTGTAGAAGGAGGTGAATCTAAGTAGTGTTCATCACAAAGAAGAGAAGGAGATGAAAAAATGTTTCCATATTAAGATTTAGGTCAAAAATACCAAGGTAGATGCTTTATTCAATTTCAATTTATATGCCAACCTCATAGAAAATGATTTGGTTGGAAAGCTTGGGTTGGAGGTTCATGGTCATCCAAGCCCTTGAAAGTGGATACAGATGGAAGGGATATGTTATGGAGTGGTATTGATGTAGGGAGGTAAACTGGTATGATATCATTCTAATATGTTTTATGTGAGAGTCTCGAACTACTCTACAATGATAAGGAACTATATGCCTTGGTTCAAGTTGTTGAGAAATGGAAGCACTATTTGATGGAAAAGGAAACCATTATCCACACTAAACACCAACCACTATAGTATTTACAGGCCCATAGTAAACTACAACAAACTAGACATTACAAGTGGATGGAGTTTTTTCAATAGTTTCATCTAGTCATAAAATATAAGGGCATCACTAATAAGTTGGAAGACATTCTCTCAAGGCCACCCACATCCAAGATTACATATTTTGGAATTGTTATGCACATGGAGCCTTTCACCCAAGATGCATACAAAGAGGCACACATAGAACATGAGGACTTTCAAGAGGTGTTCGATATATAAAGGGACAAATTTGTGTAGAAGAGGGTGATGATAAGACTAATTATCATCTCTAGAATGGGTTTCTCTACAAGTTAGACAAGCTTTATGTTCCTAAAGGTGAAATATTGCAACTTATTAGAGAGGCTCACACCTCCAAGGTTGTAGTACAATTTGGTGTTGGGAAGACATTTTCCAACTTACAAAGGTATGTGTAGTAGCCTAGAATGAAAAAATATGTAGCTCGGTATATTAGAGAATGCATAGTTTGTTGTACCAGCTAGCCAAATAATAGAAAGCAAGGTTTATACCATCTCTTACATGTACCCACTTGACCTAGGGAAATCATTTACATGGATTTTGTGGGTAGTTTTCCAACAATCAGGAAGGGACATAACTATGTGTTTTGGGTAGTTGATAGGTTCAACACAAGGTGCATTCTTATGCCTTGTAAAAAGACCATCAAAGGACAAGAAGCAACAAACATGTTCTTTGAACAAGTCTAGGTGCACTTTGGTATACGAAGGAGCATGATATTAGATAGGGATACCATATTTTTCAATGCCTTTTGGAATAGAATTTTGGATAATATGGACACGAAGTTGAAGAGATTTACAACATTTCATCCAGAGACAGATGGAAAAAAAAAGTAGTCAACATGACATTGGTACAAATTTTGAGGGGTTATAGTTAGAAGCATCCAAAGGATTTAGATTAAAATATGATCTACACTCAACACTCTTATAACATAACATCCCATACTTCTACTAATAAGTCCCCTTTCACATTTTTCTTTGGGTGTTTTCCACCTTTCCCCTTGGATGTTGTCTATGGAAAATAAGGAGGAGTGAGGGAAGAAATCACAAGAGAAGTGCAGAAAGCGGATAATTTGGTTGAAAAGATTAGGCAGATCCATTTGCAATTATAGGAGACACTGAAGAAGTCATGGGAGTGGTACAAGGCCATACATGATCAACCCAAAGATGATAAAACATTCAAGGTGGGAGACAGATCATGGTTGTAGCTATATAAAGAAAAGATATAGGGTCTTGGTAAAAAGATCAAGGCTTTACAATATAATCCTTTTGAGGTATTCAATAAGTGGGTGTTAATTCCTATAGATTCATTATACCCCCATATATGCACATTTAATCAGTAGAGAATGTGGAGAATCTAAAACTTTATGATCCTTCCATGTTGGATCAGGAAACTAACGAGTCGGTCCTACCTACCATAGAGGAATTAGAGCGATAAGCTCAATAAAATTTGGTAGAAGATATGTTTTTGTAGATGAAGTCCATAACTACCATACATAGGTAGCATGACCAACTAGCCACATGCAAGATGTAGAAATTGGTAATCTTTATTAAATGGAGGAGGCCCAATAAATTTATGCTCGGAATTTTCTTACATGCCCTAATAACATTTAGCCTACAAGCAATAAAAAGTAACTTTAGTTCAACATCACTTGGGAAACTATCATTCTCATAGTTATAAACATTTCCTAGATGTATTATTGAGATATCTTCAACTCTAGATGGCTAGGCATTCGTGTGGATGACCAAATAAAGAGTGTTTTCTTCATATACGACATCCTTGAAAATCACTAGAAAATAAAAGATAAGATAAGATAATATTATTAATGCCAATGAATGACCACAATAAGTAGGTCAATGAGATTAAAAAGTGCATTCAATATCAATGCTTAACCGAAGTGCAAAAAAAACACCTATTGCTACTCTATAAAAAGTAGAAAAAAGATAAGTACAAAGCTAAGAGAATGAGTATAAAATGAGATGAATGAAAAAATAAACAAAACTATGAAAAGTAAAGAGGATGTTAAGGTGGGTTAAAGCTAGAGTTAGAGGTCACCTAAGTAGAGAGAGAATAAGGCTCCCAGATGGATTTATTAATCACCATGAAGGGGTTGATGCATTTTCTGAGAACATCCTCTAAAGATTAACTTGCACATAGAGGCCTTTGTTGTGTAATCATGGGAGAAGCCCTAGAAGGAACGCTATCTTAAGGAGGTCCATCAATCTAACATCCAAGGTCAGGGGGATAACGTTTGACTTGAGCACTAGTTTATAATATCCCCTTCCATATGACCAAGGTAATTGAAGACTTAGTATCCTATTTGTTCCCACTAGGCTATAGTCTCATCCAAAAGGGACTAAGGTAGCCAAAATATGTCACTAGGGATGATAAAGTCAAATTAGGAAAAAGTAACATTGGCAAATAAGGAGTTATAAGTTAAATGGCTAATATGAGATAATTGAAGAAAAGTATTTAGAAATCCAATTAATAAGTTAAGTGAGGAATTAGAAACTAGAGTATAAAAGAGGATGAGGGCACCTCACTTCCTCATTCTTGATTATTTTTCACTTGCAATTTTAAGCTTTGGCATTTTGAGTTTTCTGAGGGTTTTGAATAGAAAAAACCTAGAGATCAACATGGAGGTGAAATATCACTCCTTTCATGGTCCAATATTATCCAAGGTGGTGAAATATTCCACCTTCACCATTCTATTGATTTCAGATCCATTTTAGTTAGCATATGAGAAGAAGGGCACATTGTTGGAATATTTTTGTAGGAAGGGCAAACTATCGAATATAAGGAGGTTCGATTTGGGTTCTAGAGGTGGTATCTTGAAGAGATCTCAACCTGCATGCATTTTCCATACATGGAGCGACCTTTCTTGGAATTATTTTGGGTCTCCCTTTTCCATTTTTATTTTTATTAGAGCTAGGCGTATTCTCTGGAGGGTGCACTTGGAGCTATAGATCTATTTCTTGGTGGAAAGATCTGGCATATTTAGTAGGGGATATTCATCTTATGAGCCAACCATACTCTTTTCTACAAGATATTAACATTATCTTTGGGCTTGGAAGCCAAATATGAAGAGATCTAATTTCTATGGTTTGTTGTAGCCAATGAGGTCACAAATAAGCTAGAGAAGATATCAATTAGGAGGAGGAGAAAGGGATTGATCTTATAGATATCTTGCATGAAATTTTTGGAGGTTCTTGGGATACACACTCTCTATTTTCTATTTTGTTTTGGCGGTGCTATCAACCGCATCTTATATTCTTCTATATATTTCCAGATTCATCTTCTATTGTAATGAGGTCAACTATTTAATAAATAAAACTAGATCTAAGTTTGTGCCTATTTCTTGTTGTCATTTTTAATTGTTTCATTTTGTTAAAGATCATTTCTTATCATGTAAACTATGTTATACTGTAAAAATAAAAAAATAAACCCCATCATAAGTCTAAGAAGGATATTGGTCTGAACTATTTGACAAAACACATCAACCAGAAAACTAAACACTTAAGCTTTACAAACAAATCCACTTGGGAATTTTACAGTGGTATCAGAGAATTGAATCCTCATAGCTTGCAGGGGTTTGCTAATGAAAGGTTACAACTAGAGAAGGAAGGAAAAAGAGGGTATGGAACCATAAAAAAATATGGGGGAAAGACATGAAACAAGAGATGGCACTGATAAGGACATTTCAATTGAGTTGGAAAGAATAACACAGGAACTGCAACACTCCATTGACAAGACATAGTTTTTTATGCAACACCATTTGGATGAGACACATGAACACTTAGCCAGGGGACAACCTGAAATTAAATTATCACTGAAAACTATAGAACATGGACATGAACGCTTGGTTACCACATTGGAAGCAGGGCATGGCAAGATTTCATATATTCTCATGTAGATGGTACATGGTAGGGAACCAAAAAATAATCAAGGGAATAATGGGGCTAGTGGATCTTAGGGAGGAGAAAGGTATCACATAGAGACTAGTCATTGGGTCCACACTGAGGGGAAAATACTATTTGGGGAAACAAAAAACATGGCACAAATGAGTAGTAGGATAACACCCAGGTCATACATGTCATGTTTCTTAGATACACAACAACAAGATGCTAACAATACAGGGCATGTGGAGGTGGAAGACAACTTTGAAGAGTATGAGAGGGCATATGTAGCCTTGAGTGCAGGATTTAGAGGACATGTTTCATTGGGAGAGTATTGTGGGATTAAATACAAAGGAATTCCTAGAGACTTTCATAGAGGAAATAAAGATTTGGGGTGCAAGGAAGGGAAAATGGAGATTCCCACCTTTGACGGATCAACCAAGGCTTAAGTAAGGGCGTGGGTACATAAATTGAATGATTAGTTGCAACTCAATCCTATGATGGCGATGGATGCCATCAAATTTTCCACCCTATACTTGGAAGGAAAATTCCACGAGTGGTGGTACCAAGGGATGACTACCTTGGGACATGCACACATTACTTCATATGCAGACTTCACACAAAGACTCATAGATAGGTTTGATCAAGGGGATCTAGAGCTTAATTTCCAAGAGCTCACCCAACTAAAGGAAACACGCATGCCTGAAGCATTCATTGAGGAGTTTTAGAGGCTAGTGTTCATATTATGGTAGTTGCACGAGGTATTTACCTCCACGTGTAAACCTGATGAGAATAGAATATTCCGGGAAGCAAGAAGAAACCCTAAATAATTGGTTAAGAACCTTAGAAGACAAGTCTGCTCAAGAGAATGATTTGTATTAGGTTATTATCCTCCAAGAGAAGAATTCGGCCCAGTCAAGTGACCTAGAGGACTATAAATAGAGGGTGCTTGAGCTCATTTTTACACACCTCTCATAACTGCATAAGGAAATAGTGCGCAAGTTTGAAGAAGAGCTACAGCTGCAGCTGCTGCACCTGACAGATTTTGGTTTTGACTTGGAATCTCTCTTGGTTATGGTTTGGACTTTCTTCTTGGCCCCTTTTGGTTATTTTTTCTTGGTGCGCTATCCCTGGAGAGAGGTGTGCCACCTTTTTTGGCTATTAAGCCTAGGGTTTTCTTCGGGAATAATTCTGTGTCAAGGTTAAGGTGATCGGGGGTGGCTTCGGCCTATGGTTGGGTGACAATATTGCTATATTGTCTATGGTTAAATGAGCACATCCAATATTCTAACAGGTTATGGGCCCACACTATCTTCGGACAGTCTAACCACTGAAGGATAGATTGGGAGGATTTGCTCAGTTACAGTTGCAGTTGTAGCTAGTTTTTGCTGCAGCAAAGAAACCCTAACCCATTCGATGAGCCACCTTAATTGAAGATATTGACCTAATTTATGGATAGACTAGTGCACCCTACCCTAGCACATCTATGGGTACTCTCAACAAGCTAAGATGCCAAGTTTGTTTTTTTGGTCAAAATCAAGGGTTGACCAAGTCAAAGAAATTATGACTTACTCTATGAAGTCAGAAAACAAGTTAGAAGGGGCTTCTAAATTCAGAGCATGGAAGACAAGGATTGATCTCATCCTTTCCAAGAATAAATTGTTCGATATCATGAAAGGAAATATTGGGGAACCAGAGTTTGAAGAAGGAAAAGAGAAGGAACCTCAGAACGTTGCAGTTATGGAGAAGTTCAAAGATAATGACATCAATTCCATGAGTATCATAGTGGATTCTATAAAATACCACTTGATACCCTACATCCCCCATATTGACTCATCTAAGAAGATGTACAATGCCCTACAAACCTCTTCTTAGTCAGAAACATTGGGCAGGTAAGGAGTCTAAAGAATGAGCTTCGTGACATGAAAATGAATGATGATGACAACATAGCATCATACCTTGTGAGAATATCTCAGTTAAGAGATCAACTACAAGCTATTGAAGAAATCATTTCAGAGAAGGAATTGGTAAATATAGTACTCAACGGTCTTCCCAAGACATGGGATGCATTTTCCACAAGCATGAACACAAGGAAGGAGTATCCTACATTTGAGGAACTTTGGACTTGTTGTGCACAAGAAGAATCAAGGATTAGTGCAAAAGATAAAATCCAAAAGGAATAATATGATCAAACCTTCACAACAAGGTTCAAGAATTCCAGGAATAAAAGGAAGTTTGGCTCCAAGAAGAAATAAAATCAAGAGAAATATATGTCAGAAATATAATGCTTCAACTGTCGAAAATATGGTCACTACAAGAATCATTGTTTAGAGCTAAAGAAAAGGAAGGAAACACACGAAGCATCAGTTTCTGAAGAAAGGAAACCCTCAAAGAAGACCAAGCAGGATAAAACAAACTTCTTCTTCAAAGACAAGGTAACTATATTCTTCATAGTTCTTGTACATACCATGTTTACATAGTTTCTGTACATATCTTGCACATCTATTTCTTAGAATATAAGATGTTCCAAGAGAAACAATACGTATGGAAGAATAACAAGATAAGGATTGATATCACGATGACTTCAAGCAAGCAATACACATGGAAAGATGAAGTACATTGACAATCCTTGGTAACAATTCATGTGGAAGCTATTACAACTACCGAAATCAAAATCAAACTTGAAGAAACATAGAAGAAGTAAAAACCGAAAGAAGTCAACAATCAAGAAGAAATTCTTGTGACACTTTACAAAAGGAAATAAAGATGCAGACGAAAGCATAGAATCTCTTAGATGGAGGGAGACGATTATATAATTCCAAAAGAAGAGTATGCATTCATGCATGAAGCAAGGATTATGAGGGAGCTAATCCTAAACAATATGATCCATTGAGGATTATGTAGTATCTATCCATGTTCCCATAAATGGTAGCAACCATGAAGAGCAACATGTTTTCATTTTGACTTTAGAAGAAGTCTTCTTCGAAAAGAAGCCTTAAAGTATCCCTGGTTGTCCATCCACATCCATGATCCTATGGTGAAAGGAAGAAGTTGGAATCTTCAGGGCATGGAATATATAGAAAAATCCATGGACCCAAGGCCTAAAGAGAAACATGAGGAAGAACATGAATATTCCAAGAGAGAAAGAAAATCTAGAACAACCATTCATTATATCGAGAATTACAAGACTACCAGCTTGGTTTGAACTCAGTAGAAACAATCAAGTAGAATAAATGAAAGTTGTGATGAAGAACAATGTATGGAAGACTTATGAATGAAAGCATTCTGAGATCCAGGACTAAAGGTTCTCCTATATGGAGGGAGAGGACTATGATGATAGTGTGTTCCAGACATACCTCTACCTGAGACATTATATCCCATGCAATATCCATGGGTTGGAGTTTACATAAGATGAATGTAAGGATTGTTCTACTCAATAGAGTAATTGAACAAGAAGCATATGTAGAGAAACCTCAAGGTTTTGAGGTATACCATAAAGAGACCTTTGTATGAAGATGGAAGAAGATCTTGTATGAATTCAAACAACTTGGTGCAAAGCCTCTCATGCACAATAGAAGCGTGGTGAAAACTTTCTATGACAGAGATCAAAATGGTTACTCAGAAGTTCAGGATGATGGATTGCTAATCCATGACAAGCTCTCATGATGACAGAAGAAGTACCACTTGAATATGTTCCATTTTGAGCTATTCCATGATGTTATGAGCTAGCAGGAAACAAAATAATGGAATCCAACTATGACATACTATAATGATCAGAGCTACATGAAGCCTTCAGAGAAAACCACTGTTCCAAAAATACCGAAGTACATTGAAATCAAGCATTACATTCTCCTTGATGAAGTCCAGAAAAGAGAAGTGATTCTCCAATATCTATTTCCATAGATGAGTAGATAGCAGACATTTTTGGTAAAGCCTTTGTCCAAGATAAAAGTTTTTGCGTACTCAAGAAACAAGTTGAAGCTCATGGAGACGACTTCCTTATTGAAAATGGAAGAGATGACTCCCAGGTTGGGT
>JASDQU010357733.1:0-11908 GCA_032191745.1 Picea mariana | reverse complement strand
CTCCCAATTTGGGTTTCCACGTAAAACACTAGTGTACTATGTATGTGTATGATTGTTCATTTGTTCATTGCTTATTTACTCCACAGTTATTGGATGATAATGCTTCATTGATATAACACTTGGATTATATGGATAAAAGGGATTAAATTGCTCTATTACTGATTCACCCCCCCTCTCAGTAATCCAACAATCTTGTGGTGATATCATAAGATGGAGCATTGATGGACTTAGTTAATTAGTCACTTCTTTTGGCTTATTTTGTAAATAAAAACAAAAAACTTTTATAATTTTGAAGATACAGTTTGATATTGAGTGGCTTTTTTAGACCCTCTATCTTTGTAACTTTTAGATCCTTTTGAGATATGATCCTATCTTAGAAGATAGGATGCTTAGCTTACATGAACTCTTTAAATACTCTGTAATTTGTAATAGAAGACATATTGGCTGAGAGCAAAAAATGGACGATTGATTCCATAATTTAATGAAACATCATTCATGCATTTTGGCTTTAGCCTCTTGTTTATAATGTTGTCATCTATGTTTTGTTAATACTGTTGCATATATAGATCTGATATCTTTAGATTAAGTAATTTGTGATGTGCAAGATTTTTATATTATAAATATCATCTATAATTTGCTTCTCAAAATATAAATGCTGTGATCGTATTTTCAGTTAGAATGATAGGTTTTATCTTTCGATTTTAATTGAAAAAAAAAAATGAACAGGTTACTTTCAGATTTATCTTACAGTAATCATGTATAATTATGAGATCATAGGTTTTTGTTTGTGTCTCCGCTTCAATCATTAAAACCCAAACTGCCAACACATGTTATGGATTTATTTAGAACAAGCATAAGTTTCATTGCAGGTTTCCTTCTTGGACGTGGTAGTTGGACATTCTCTACTCATGCAGATGCTTGGATACACATCACTAACTCACTTATAGGTTAGCTAATTTGTATTTTTCTATCATTTACTTATCACTGAAACTCAAATGTATGGTTCAACTTTTGACTATCGACACATTTATGTTTCATTATGTTTTTTTTTTCTTGTATTAGCTTAGATTTATAAAGGAAAAACAAAAAATATTTTTTTTATGTGCCTTCTTTATGTGCTTCGTAGAAGCAATCATTCTACACATTGATTTTCGTAAGTTTTGATTAAAACTTGCAGTTTGTAAATCATGTACATAAGTAAGATTTGTAAATCTTCTATTTAAATATATCTACAAAAGTTACATTATACATATGTACACACACACACACACACACACACACATATATATATATATAGTGATTAGTAATTAGTTAGTTATTTCATTTCTTTTATTTGTTTCTTTTAGGACTTTTAGATTGGCTAGCGGATCCATTAAACCCATCGAAAGGAGTTACACCAAACGGCTTGGGTTATTTAGACAATCTCGAACCAGACTCGTTCTTTTAGTTGACGGACGGTCAATTTCTCTCGCCAAAAAATGACACTAGAAGGAGGGCCTGAATACAATTGATGGCCCGTGGAGGTCGCAAAACTCCACCCCCACACACTTTCTCCCCTATAGTAACACACAGTCGCTCAGTCAACAACGTTACTTCTGAAACAACAAATACCTCGAACAAAAATTCTGAGATTCTCGTTGATCCAGTAACACCAAATCCTCAAGGGGCCGATGTACAAGAAATCGTTCATCAGTCACTCTTAAGGACACACAGTGCTTTGGCCCATATCAGACAACCTAGTAGGCCTCTCAATCAAACTTTAGATTTCTCGGATATCCGAGAGCAACTTGAAGGCACTGGTCTATGTTTAGATCCTTTAGGAGATAATACCACAAATCCTGACCATACCCCTACTCTTGGAGCTGAAGGATCTGGTATTCCACCTTCCCCACCTGATTCATTTCCTTCCTCTTCAGGAGGAGAGTCATCTGACGAAGGCAATTATTCATCTGAACCATATCAACCTTGGACACCATCTACACCCATGGAAAACCAAAACAATCTCGCCAAACCTTGGCTCGATCAAGATGTTGTGGCTGTACCTGGACCCCAACACCCTTTTCCAAAACACCTGAAGCAATTGTTACCTAAGTTTAATCCAAATTCTAAACAAATCGTCGAGGATCACATAAAGAAATTTATGCTATCCATTAGACTCCAAAGTGTAGAACATCAATATGTAGTATGTAGACTTTTTCCTTACATGTTTGAGGGAAATACCTCTACATGGTATTTCGCCCAACAACCTCACACCATTGTATCTTGGGACAGATTTGAGACCTGGTTCCTAGAGAAGTTCAGAGATGATAATTCTTTGGAAGTCTTAGTCATGGAACTCTCCAACTTAAAGATAAACCCTAAGGAGAAAGTAAATATTTTAACCAAAGGTTACTCACGTTAAAAAACCGAATCCCTACTGATTCAATGCCCGCAAAAAACCTTATTGTGGCATATTACACTAAATCTATACACAATAATAGCAATTTGGGTTAAAAGGTCTAAGAATTCAATGTTATTGGAAGCCTTCAAGGAGGCAATCCAAATCGAAAAAGTTATTTTGAGCTTGAAAGATAATCTTAGTAATGAGGCAGAAATAACCCAAAGAAAATAGAAATTATTCCTAGGCCTCCCCAAACTAAAACCAAATCAGATACCTCAAAATTAGAAAGTTTACAAAACGTCATCCAAAAATTATCGAATCAAGTTGTAGACTTGAGGAGATCGACTGAAGAAGCATCTTCGAGCAAAGGAAGTTACAATCCTCCTTTTGAAAAACCTTTTCCCCCCAACTGGCCAAATCCGACCCCTGAGGGTTTGAATTTTGAAATCTTGCAATACGCTCTACAAACTATCCTTGAAGCACATGATAACTTAGATCCCCCTCAGAATTTTGAATATGTGGTTGAAGAAGAAGTAGTTCAAGAAGAGGAGTCATGTCTCAATGTCTTCGAACATTTTTGCGACAGTATTTTTCAAGCCAATTTTGAAATTGTCCATCCTTACAACACCAGAAGCAAAGCACAAAGTAAACCCTCCTCTGAAATAAGTACTAATGTGCCTCCGAAACAATTGAAACAAGTTGAAACAACACAGAATTTAGTAGCCCCAAGTTTAAAGTATGCTTTGAATGAAGACCTAAAGAAACTTAGGGATAATATTTATGTTTACGAACTTTTGAAATTCCCTCTTCTTCTTCATAAAATGCTTCAAAACATCATAGAAAATAGTAAAAACAACAACTTGAACAACAAGAAAATTGCAGAAATAAGTTCTAAAACAACTCAAAAGGTCCCTGATAAAACAACACCTGATCCCCCAGATAAAAGGGATCTCACTGGAAAAACTGTAACAAATGTAGATAAAGTAATTTCATGGACAATGACTAAAACTCAGCAGAATTCTGTTGTTAATACTGGCAAAAATGTCCCACCTTTATTATTAACTTTTTAAATTTTCAATAGAAATGTACATAATTGCATGGTAGATTCTGGCGCATCATCAAATGTGATTCCCTTGTCTATTTTCCAAAAAATCAATGCTGAAGTTCATCCTTCCAGTCTTAAAATAATTCATCTCAATCAGACGAATGTTAAGGTAATTGGTGAACTAAAGAACGTGCTTATTAGGTTGTCTTCTAATCCTAAAGTTCACCAGATAATTGACATCATTGTTGTTGACATCCCCGAGGTCTATGGTTTATTTTTGAGCAGGGATTGGTCTGAGCAACTACATGGGTACTTTGCAACAGATTGATCTCATTTGTGGCTACCAGAAAATGGAAAGCCAAACAAAATTAGGATTAACCACGAACGTTACCTCAAGCACACTGTGATGGATTTGAATGATGCTAATGAACCATTTACTGCTTCCACTAATTCACTTGAAATGCAGGGAATGAACACCTTCTTCGGTAACTTCATGGCTAAAACCTCCCCCGTCACCAATCCAGAATAACAGTTGGAGCTCATGACATGTACTTAGTCAGCAACTTTACAAAATGTACCAAACATTGCCGACGAAGCTCAGATATGGTCACTTTACTTCGATGGATACAAATCCAAAGAAGGAGTTGGTGCAAGATGTGCACTCATCGACCCGGTAGGTAATAAAACCTTTATCGCCTTTCAACTAGAGTTTGAATGTACCAACAACACCACCGAATATGAGGCACTTTTGCAAGGACTCAAGAAAGTTGTAGATATGAACATAAAGAACCTAATCGTATTCGGTGATTCGGAAATTGTTGTCAAGTAGGTAAGAAATTCCATACATTGCCTATCACCACACTTGAAAAGTTACCAAACTGAGGTATGGAATCTAATGCACAAATTTTCCACATTTAACATCAATTCCATTCCTAGATTAAACAATTATGAGGCTGATTTGTTAGCTAACGCCACTTCTAAATTTTTTCCTACAGAAGGTCTTTCTCCAAATGCATTTTCAATTGAGTTATTGTTCAAAACATCGATCCCAGACAACGTCACTAATTGGAGAGTGTTTGATGATGATCAACATATCATCAGTTTTTTGCACATGGAGCACACCTTCCAAGGTGCAGTTATCGATGAAGGCACTCACGATGAAAATCTCCGCAATTTCACGGTAGTATCAGAGCTGAGGTCTCCTGAATCAACATCTGATCTAGTAAACTCTATTCCTAAATCCATGGTAAGACTAGAGAATTTTTATGATTTGCATGATAAATTCAGAAAATCGATAAATTGTAAAACAAACAGTTCTTCCTTGAATCATGAAAAGGTAAATCTAGGGACTAAAGATAATCCACAATATATCAATCTGGGAAAGGGATGTTCCGATCAAGAGCGGTTTTCTTTTATAAAAATATTTAGAGATTTCAAGGATGTCTTTGCTTGGAAATATGATGATTTAAAAACTTTTGACCCTAATATAATACAACATATCATCCCCATGAAACCCCAGACTCAACCTTTTCAGCAGAAGCTGAGAAAGATGCACCCTAAGTTGGAACCAATAGTCAAGAAAGAACTAAATAAATTATTGAATGCAAAGATAATATTCCTAGTAAGACACACATAATGGGTGTCTAATCTAATTCCTGTAAGGAAGAAAAGTGGCGAAATTCAACTCTGTGTCAATTTTCGTAACATGAATCAAGCGTATGACAAAGACAATTATCCTGTTCCTCCAATGGAACAAATTCTTCAGCAGGTATCTAGTTCCGAAAGACTATCACTGCTAGACATTTTTTTGGGATACAACCAGGTCTTGATGTCTCCCCCAGACCAGTTGAAAACCACTTTTCGTACCCCATGGGGTACTTACACCTACAGGAAAATGCCTTTTGGGCTTATAAATGCCAGGGCCACTTTTCAAAGAGAAATGGATATTACTTTTCGTGGTCTCATAAATCAATCTGTAGTGCTCTATCTTGATGACGTTACTATTTTCTCCAAAAACAAGAAAGATCACTTGTCTCACCTTAGGTTTGTCCTAGAATGATTCTGCGAGTACGACATATCTCTCAACCCTAAGAAGTCTATCTTTGTAGTGGAACAAGGAAAACTTCTCAAATTCATAGTATCCATTGATGGGATGATCATTGATCCTGAAATAACTCAAGCCATTGCCAAACTTCCTCTCCCCTCCTCCAAACAATCTATGCAATCCTTTTTAGGCCAGATCAATTTTGTCAGAAGGTTTGTCCCGAGTTTCTCAGAAATGGTAAGGCCATTGCAAAAACTAATTAAAAAGGATGTTCAGTATCGTTGGGGACCACAAGAAAATGAAGCTTTTGATTCCATCAAAAATTCCATAGTGGAAGCCCCTTCCTTGATGAGTCCTGATTTCTCATAAGATTTCACTCTTTATACTTTCGCCTTTGACTGATCTTATGTCGTTGTTTTGACCCAAAATAAAACTGAAAGCAATGAAATCCCCATTGCCTCTATGATCTCAGCCTTCAAAGGAGCGGAGCTTAACTACCCAGTTGTAGATCAACAGGCTTATGCAGTTTTCAAAGAAGTGAAACATTTCCGATCATATTTGCTGAAATCCAGAGCTAAAGTCATTGTGCCTTATCCTACTGTCAGAAACTTGTTAGTACAAAAGGAATTGGGTGAAAAATGAGAAAACTGGATGACATCGTTACAAGAGTATGACCTCGAAATTACCCCTGCACAAATTGTCATAGGTCAAGGTCTATGCAAACTACTGGTTGATTCAGTTGAGCAGAAATAGAGTCAAATTAATGTCTTAACTATAAATCAACGTAGTCAAAATTAGATCTGTTGTACACAATTTGTTGCTAATTCTTGGTTTTATGATATTACGTTTTATCTAACACATGGTTCTTCTCCTCTCCATATTGATCCAAAAAATAGAAGAGAATTAAGACTAAAATCTACACCTTTCCAGTTGGTAAATGACGTATTATTCCATAAGAATTTTCATAATGTCCTCATGTGTTGTTTGGAAAGAGATGAAGTAGAGAAAGTATTATCTGAACTGCATGCAGGTGAATTTGGTGGGCACTTCAGTGGAGACATCATTTCTCAAAAAGTATTAAGAGCTGGGTATGATTGGCCCACGTTGTTCAAAGATGTCCATGCATTATGTCGTAAATGCATAATCTACCAAAAGGTTGTTGGACGAGTACAAAATGAAGCATTCCCTTTGCAGCCTATTTTGGTAGATTCGCCTTTTCAGTAGTGGGGTCTTGACATCATAGGGTCAATTAACCCCACTTCCTCACAATAGCATAAATACATCATTACAACAACAAATTATTTTACCAGATGGTCTGAGGCTGCACCACTAAAAGTGGTAAACACTAATCAGGTAATATCTTTCCTTAACTCAAACATCATTACTAGATTCAGTATTCCCAAATGTTTGGTCTATGATAATGCTTCCTACTTTTCATCCCTTGATATGAGTTTTTTTGCTTTAGAAAAGGGGATCAAACTGAAATATTCTGCCATCTATTACCCCCAAGGAAACGACTTAGCAGAATTGACAAACAAAAGCCTGATCAAGATCATCAAGAGGACAATTTCTAAAAACCACAAGAACTGGCACAACATGCTTTTTAATGCACTCTGGGCTGATAGGTTGACTTTGAAAACCTCTGTTGGTAATTCTCCTTTCTTTCACATCTATGGAAGAGAATCAATTCTCCCTCCTCGTGTTCTGCTTCCCTCTCTGCAATTATTGCAAAAAGTTTAGGAAGAGGATTTTCCTCCTCCTGAAAGTTGAATTAATGCTTTGTTGAAACTATAGGAAGTAAGAGCACAAGCAAAACAGAGACTAGATCAGCATCAACATATTGTGAAAGGTTGGTTTGATTCAAATTCTGCTTTGGATAGAAAATTTGAGACAAGAGATTTGGTTCTCAAGTGGGATAAACCTCACGAAGGGAAAGGAAAACACACCAAGTTCTAGAACCTTTGGTTGGGGCCCTTCGTAATCGCTAAAAAACTAGGTCCCAGCTCTTCCCGCCTACAAAATTTAGAGGGACATCGAGACACCTTCTTGGTGAATGGCCAAGCTCTCAAGAGGTATTTTTCGTGATAATCCTAGATCCACATTTTGTACATATTTTTCTGTTTTGATTTATTTTTATTTTCTGATTTCGGTTCTTTTCATTTTGTTTGTTTTTGTTGCTTCCTGATTAAACTTATGTCTGTGTCACCTTTTAATTCGTCAAGGGAAATCAGAATGCATAATTATGAAGCAACGGTTAAGGTCTTTTCAATAGCATCAATGCTGTGAATTGATGGAACATAGACTGGCTAAAAGAAAAATTTATGTTCGAAGCAGGTTCCCTGGTCTCACTTTATAATTATGAGCAAACACGACCATCTTTAAAGATTTTTACGTTGTCCTTGTTTTTAAAGAAAGCGAATCAAGTATGCCTTCCTGTCCTTGAAAAATTAGTTTCATCAGAAAAATAATTTCATATCATAATGAAGTTTATCAAGCACAAAAGTTAAAGGCTAGAAAATAACAAGTGTTTTAAAGAATGAAATTTTTCAGCATCACCCCACTCTTCTGAATATATTTAAATTTATATAAGATTGTAAATAATTTCTCAAGAGTTGTGGGAAGTGTTTGTAAACTCACCGAGATACTGAACAGGTCTGCTGGCAGTGGGAAAATTCATGCATGATGCCAAGACAACTTCACCGGGGCACTGAACAAGCCTGCTGGCAGCGAAGCAATGTCAGGTTCAAGAAAATTATCAGGTATAAATTTTGATATTGGCCTTAAGTATCCTTCATTTTGAATTGAAATTTCTTGGACAAGGTAGAGGCGTCAGAGTGGGTTAATTGACATACCTGCCAAGGCTATGGATGCCTACTGGCAGTAGTGGCCCTATCAACAGTATTAGAGCCATTTACTTGAACATCGTTTCTCTCGTAGTTAAAAAATTTCATCGGATTTCATTTGAACAGGAAGATATTTGAAGCTAGACTGTGTAATTATTGTTGAGATGATCGATGTCCTTCAACTATGCTTTGATCTGTAATCATTCTAAGCAGTCCTAACATGAACTCGTCGGTGATGTATAGATAACTTCTTCTCCTAGAAAGTCACCATTGTTGGCAGCCCTACATATTTTGTGCTTTTAAAGTAACAAATGACAATTCCTTTAGCTGCCTATGCCTCATCTTATAAATATTTCTATTTGAGGGTGACTAGTCGGTTGTAAAAAGGATGTTCTGATTCTTCATTTCATTTTTATTTCGTGTTATCATGCATGATTCATGATTGTAAGCATGAATCAAGCAAATTCAAACTCAAGTTGCATTTTGATTTTTATCTAAGGCTTGGTCTCAAGGAGTCAATGGGCTTAATTTTTTCATTTTAAATGAGATTATCATATACCAATGAAACACCTATGATGAGTTGTTATTTGATGGTATGCTTATCTCTTTTAAATGATATACCAATTTTTTGTTTAATATTTGGTTTATGAAAACATATCCATATCCTAGCCTTTGCAATATGAGTGTACCCATTTTGTATCATGGGATTTAAACGCATTAGGATAGTGTCTTGTATGTCGTGTTAGCTGGCAAAAAAGAGTTGACATGCCACTCATTTCAAGTTAAGAGTCTGAGCAGTGGATGTACTCAAATCATTCATGACAAGGAATGTTTAAACCCCATAGCCGAGACTTCCTTATGTTTGTTTTGATAGCACGGGCTCTATGCTTATTTTCTTTTCATGGGATCCATTTAGACTTATCCCTCTTACCACTATCGTCTAAAACCACAGTGAACTCTAGTCGCCCTCTGTTTCCATCTGTTCAAACCCTTATGGCCCTCGTCTTCTGAGTTGAGCTGAATGACTCCCAAACCTTACTACTATGTGATGACGTGAGTGAAGACCTTAAAATTCAGGGTTGGGTTGTGTTTCTCAAGAAATTCTAGGGTTATAAATTACAAGTGGCCCAAGAGTTCTCCCTTACATTCGACGGATGCAGAGCCAAAGTGGGCGATATTCAATTGGAAATCACCAAGGAATTTATGAGTGAGGCAATAGGCCAGCCCCTCACCGGCCAAAAATGGTTTAAAAATTCAAAGCTGGACGAGGTACCATGGAGTCTTTTCATCACCTCCAGAAAAATTCAATGTTGTGACAAAGGTATGCCACTCTCTCTGTTGAAGGATATATGGCATGGTTTATTGGCAGTTTTAAGTCAATTTGTTACTTGTGAAGGCCGCTACGACCTCGTCTTCCTCTACCAAATAAGGTTACTCATGTATTTTATCGGTTTCCAATTAAACATGCCATTCTACTTATTAAGGAGCTTGTATAAAATGTCAAAGAGATATAAAAGGAAAAACTTGGATTCTAGCTTATTTCACCATGGGTTGATTAAGTTATTGTTAGTCCATCATATGAAACTACTTGGTAACAATTGGGATGCTTTTGTAACTCGCAATGGCTTTGTTACAGTAAACCCTATAGAGACTCTGGTGGTTGATAAACCTATGCTAGAGAAGCCTCTTTTTCCCTCCAGTGACAGGTCAATTTTCTTGTGTGAAAACCCTTGTGAAAGGGCTACACCCAATAAGTCTGTGTGTGAGCAGCAGGATGTCAGCTCCAAGCCTGTTAAAATTCCCGAGTGTGAACAAGTCATCGACCATAACCTTAACATCAAATCCACCAGTGGAAGCCCTTCCAAACAGTCAAAGAAAAATTGAGACATGAGAGGGTTTAATAACAAGAGGGTTGGGAGACTAATTTCAAGGAGCCTACGAAATAGATCAAAATCTCATGTGAGCTCGATCGAATCGATCGAGGTCCATGAGAGCTCTGATTCTGAGATCGAAAAATTCCTGGCAATTGAAGACCCAAATCACTCTAAACCGGATCTCAATCAAGCTTTCAATTATATGAATAACTTGCCACCGTGCCTGAAGCACAACAAGGATTTTCTAGGAATTAAACTCGGTCAAAGGCCGACAGTGGATAGTGGCAATGTTTTAACACACAGTCATGCGCTTCCTCAACCATTTTCCCCTGCTGTAAATTGTGAAGTGTGTTTACATTGGATAGGTCTATATTACACAGACATCTTCATCCTTCAAGAAACGATCAAGGCTCTTACAGCTCAAAACTGCTCATTAACAATTGAAAATTGCGAGCTCAAGATCAATGCACAAATGCAAGGAAAATGTTTGAAAAGGACTGGCAATATCATAATAAAAAACACTGATAGTGTCAAAGACGTGATCACTTCTGAGATTTTGTGATTCGAATTTGGTTATCAGTTTGAATGGTAAGATTGATTTTTATCTTATTTGTGTTTTTATTGTTATTTTTCTAATTAATATAGAGTGATTTAGATTTATGTTGTCAATAATAAGACTGGCTACATAATCGAGAGATTTTGTAGCCAAGTCAATTCTCATATACAATTTGGAAAATGTTAGTTAAATAAACATCTAATTTGCTTATTTCATTTTCTTTCAGGATAGGATGTATCGTGTGGTGATCTCATAAGATGGACCATTGATGGACTTAGTTGATTATTCACTTCTTTTGGTTTATTTTGTAAATCAAAACAAAAAAACTTGTATAATTTTGAAGATACTGTTCGATATTGAGTGGCTTTTTTAGACCCTCTATCTTTGTAACTTTTAGATCCTTTTGAGATCTGATCCTATCTTAGAAGATAGGATGCTTAGCTTACATGAACTATTTAAATACTCTGTATTTTGTAATAGAAGACATCTTGGCTGAGAGAAAAAGATGGACGATTGATTCCGGAACTTAATGAAACAACATTCATGCATTTTGGCTTTAGCCTCTTGTTTATAATGTTGTCATCTATGTTTTGTTAATACTGTTGCATATATAGATATGATATCTTTAGATTAAGTAATCTGTGATGTGCAGGATTGTTATATTATAAATACCATTTATAATTTGCTTCTCAAAATATAAATGCTATGATCATAGTTTCAGTTAGAACGATAAGTTTTATCTTTCGATTTTAATTGAAAAACGAAATGAACAGGTTACTTTCAGATTTATCTTACAATAATCATGTATAATTATGAGATCACAGGTTTATGTTTGTGTCTCTACTTTAGTCATTAAAACCCAAACTGCCAACACATGTTCTGGATTTATTTAGAACAATCATAAGGTTCATTGTAGGTTTCCCTCTTGGACATGGTAGTTGGACGTTCTCTACTCATATAGATGCTTGGATACACATCACTAACTCACTGATAGGTTAGCTCATTTGTATTTTTCTATCATTTACTTATCACTGAAACTCAAATGTATGGTTCAGCTTTTGACTATCCACACGTTTATGTTTCATTGTATTTTTTTTCTTGTATTAGCTTAGATTTATAAAGGAAAAACAAAAATAATTTTTTTATGTGCTTTCTTTATCTACTTC
>JASDQU010357732.1:5992-17900 GCA_032191745.1 Picea mariana | reverse complement strand
AGAGAGAATGGGAGCCTTTAATGGGTCTGGCTTCCTCACGACGTTTCTGGCCCATTTTTATGGGATTTATACTTCTTTTAAGTACTCATGTACAGGGAAGTGGGCTGTGTCGCTTCGAATGAGAGTACAGAAAAGTTTTCTCACGTTGCCATCATTATTTCGGTACTACCTTTTCATCGATGACAAAAATGTGTTATAATTTTCGAGTTTTACGATGAATAGTAACGATAAACCCCATAAACCCAATTAAATTCATGAAAACCCTTTGTTCCATTTCAATACAACCATCGCTTTCCCACATGTCTCATGATGATTGTGGAAAGCAAGGGGTGTGGGAAAAAGGGCTCATGATGATTTTGGAAAAAAAGGGGTATGGGAAAAAGGGTTCATGATTGTGGATGAAAAAGCCAAAATTCTAATCCTAATAGTGAGAAGGAAAAGGGGAGATATGGACATCACTAGGGTTTTACTTCGTTGACCATGATTTTATGAGGTTTATTTATAAGGTTTTTTATTAAATTGTGAAAAATAAAGTCAAATACATTGTAGGTATTGGGAAGGGGATGTGAGGAACTAGGGGATTTATAGGGATTGGGGGTACAAAATGGGAGTGAAATTAAAGGTGTGCATGTGTTATGTTACAAGTTCATGTGATGATCACTAGCTTCCAAAAAAATATCTAGAATGAGATGAATAAATCCACATAGGGTAGCTTGAATGATGAAGCTCAAGTAGGATCTTAAAAGAATATAATAATTTCTAGAAACCTTAAGAAAGAAATAACATTAATCTACAACTCATATAAACCTCAAGAACTAGAAGCTTTTTTAAATAATGAGACTATATAGGATACAACTTTAAGTCATATACATATACCACATGAATGATGAAAACCCAAAAAGGTGCCTTCGTGAGTCCAAGTTTAGAACCCCCCACCAAAAAAAAATTAAGATATGTTGTCGTCTAAAATTCCCCCAAAGATCCGATCGACTAAAAATTACACTGCTCTCAAAGGAGCATATAAAAATAGTAGCCCCCACACCCTAGATCAACACACAACAAACCTAACTTCAATTACCTCGACCTTTTGTATATTGATATGATAATAAATGAGATAGTGATCAAGGTGGATCTCGGTGGCCATCCATATTTTCCACTGAATCAACGTTTTCGAGTTTGTGGTTTTGATAAACCATGATATTCACCCTTTTGATGTTTTCATTGAGGGGGACTGTAATGTATTGCCATCTTCATTTGTTAATTATTGTTGGCGTGCATAGACAGGTAGGTTCAAGACCCTAGGTTCAAGTTACTTAGTCCAACAAAACCCTACCCCTTTCCACATCACATTCATGTAGGCGAAGTCTCACCCGAGGTATCTTTATGGGAACTGCAAGAACCAATATTCTGTAGTAGTCAAGGAAAGATCGAGAACGTTCTCTGTCATACCTATGTTTACTTAAGTATACATGTACACATTCATATATKCCATTTAGGGTTTAAACATACAACCATGATTAATGCACACTACTATATCATCAACAACATCAAAGATAACCATATATTCTCATTAAAGCCTTGCATTAACATATCTAAGCATATAATTATACACAGGTATTATGGATTAACATCTCTAAGCATAGATTTCTTCACAGATTTATCATGGTTCACCCAACTCCGGGCTACGTCCACAAAAGGTCGGTTTCTTTATTATATTTCAAAGTCTGGTTTATGCTCTGCACAATAATGAATGTTCTATATACAATTATTTTTGAATCTGTAACTTCTTTACAATGTTCTTTACTCTGAAACCCTCTCCTTTCTTTGGCTCTCTATCTATGCATCTATATATGTCTCTCTTTTCTTTTGTGTCTCTCTTTCCTTCTTGTGAGTTGGATACAACTCATTCTCGATTGGCGAAAAATCATTATGAGATGGATACAACTCATGCTCGACTGGTTTTCCTGGATTTTGTGCTAGTTGTTCTTTCTTGTCCCCCGTCTTCTTCTCTTTCCTCTCTCATCTTTCTTGATCTTCTTGATATTCTTTCTCTTCTTTTTCTTTCTCTATTCTTACGTATTTTCTATGTACTTTGTCTCTTCTCATTGTTCCATCCCAAAACTACCTTCCCAATAGGTCCCCCAACACTCAACTGTGGCTAGGCCTGTTGTGTCATGCTCCTCCATGCCTTAGTAAATTTTTGGAGGGTGTCATTTGCTTCCTGTATTGCTATTGTCAATTCTACTTCCTTATTCAATATTTCCCCCATCATCTGTGCTTTCAAAATGGTAAGTTTGGCCTTGGCGTCTTGTGCCACTAGTGTCATATTGATTTGCACAATATCTAGTCCTTCTAGTACCCCAAGGGCCCCATCCTATAGTGGTTGTAATTTTTGCAATATCTTCCACTATTCTTCCTTCATTTATTCCATTGCATTGTCCAATTTTCTGTTAGCCAGGATCGTTTCCATTCTTTCTACTGGTGGTAGAGTATTTACATGCTTAGTGGCTCGATGTGCTTCATCCTACATAGTCCTTAATTTCTCTTCCAATGCTTGTATCTCTAGATTGGTAGTAATATTTGTCCAAATGTGTGCGCCTTCATCCCACATCTTTATGCATTCATGATCCAAGATTTTAATATTTTCCACTGATGTTTGAGCCATCCTTTCCCTTTGTTCTCTTTCTTCTGGTGGTGTTCCTGACAGTGTGCGTAGTTCCATCTCGATCATTTTTTTCTAGAGTCCCTTGATTACTGCACTTATATTGGATACCTTCTCTTCTACTATGGCCTCAACGACCAATGGTACCTCTGGGACTTCCTTGAATAAGTTCTAGACTCTTGCTTAGATTTTCTCTGTCAATCGTTTGACTTCATCCTTTTCCTTCAAGGCTCTGTCGGCCTTTGATTTTTCCTCTTCTTTCTCTTTCAAGGATTTCTCGGCCTTGAATTTTTCCTCACTCTTCTCTTTCAAGGATTTCTCTTCCTTTCCTTCAGCCTAGCTCTTCTCTTTCACTACGAGTTTCACTTGTTTCTCTACTGCGCACTTTTCCTGTACTGCAGTGGCACATTTCTTCTATAGTTCTTTCTTCTTGGCTTCGCCAATACTGTTATGAGGGAAAAAATCTCTATGGCCAAAGGTAAACCACAACAGATAGGTATGACTACAAAAATCAACTCAATTCCATCATATGTTATATAAACTAATGTGCAAGACAAGATAGAGGCCTACCTCAATCCAACGTTCGATGATGTTCCACCGTTGAGCACTTCGACCAAAAGATTTATACCTGCAAGAAGTTCTTAACAAACAAGTAGAGTAAGTATATAGTGATAATATGAAAGGGTTAGCACATCATATAACATAATCCATTAATAAACATTACAAACATGCCCATGGATAATAATCAAATATTTGCACAATACCAATAGGATGGGAAAGGAGTATTTCTATTAATAATTGATCAGCAGAAGTGACAACATTACAGACTTTTGTGTTGGCATGGTTCGAAACCAAGAAACCAAGTTCCTTCCAACTGGGCCTCCACCACTTCACTCCTCCACCAAAGGCAAGCTCTAATGAGAGAGACAATGAGGTTCTCTCAACAATAGGAAAAGAGCTTGGGGGTTGAACACTATGTTCAGACTTGAGGGACAATAGGATGCAGACTCAATATGAAGTAATTTCTCTAGAGTAACTTTGTTTCCAGTATATGGAAGGCCAAGGATCAAAGATCTCCCGTCATGACATGGAAACCTGACCCTATTTTTGTATTTTCTGGAACAAATCCTGATGTACGTGGGCTGTAGTGGAGCAGCCTACGTATACACTTGTTGCATAGCTGATAGGGCGTGTATAGTGGAAAAATGTTAATTTTTAGCTATGGATTCATCAAAAAGGGATGATAAGCCTGCATAGGGAAATGGAAAAAGGCCCTCTGTGAAAGATAACAATGGTGAGGAAAATCTTTCTATAACATCTAGTTCACTGCCTGCGGTTTCTGATCAAAGAGTTAGTTCCTGCATGATCCCTCTGTGCAAACCCTATAATACTTCCATATTCATATGTGACACAACTAGGTCCAGGTGACTTAGTCCTTGTAGCTTCTCTTGTACTTCGGGGTTGGGTAACCTAATTGTCTCTACTGGAATATGCATCACTCTACGTTTTGTTGTCATTTGTGTTGGTACTGAATTACATACCTCCTCTATTATGCCTTCCTGGCTTGTGTCGAACCCTTGCGTGGGTTCTAGTCAAATTGTTTCCAATAACTATTGTAACATCATAATTTAGTCATGCACATTCTTTTGTAGTTCATCTTGGTTCTTTGTGGTCTCTTTAAGGACTTCCTTCGTGACATCCCTTAGTCGGTAGGAAATCCTGTCCATGTCATCATCTTTTAATGTGTAGACGACTAGTGGATTTTGGGCCTTTGTATTTTTCCACGCAAATGAACTTGTTCTTTGATCTTGTCATTTCTTCCCTGTCTTAGGTGAGGGTTGTGGAGGTTGGTTTGTTGGTTATTTTTATAGTGCATCCTCCATGCCATTCCCTTGATTTTTTTCCTCTACCCCATTTCCTGGAGGGTCCATATCTACATCTTTGTGTCATTTCGCCTCAGTTTCCCCCCCGTGCTCTGTCGCATCCCCTTGTGTTGCGACCTTCCAATCTAGTTCCCAATCCCACATGACCAACATGATTTCTTATTCCATGATCTTGTACTTTGTTTGGAACCATTACTCCCTTGGATCCTTCTTGGATTTGATATACATGCGATGCATGTCTGCCCAGAACTCCACAATTGGTCCATATTCCTCCACCAACTATGGAGACATGCATGGTGTGTTCTGGATACTCTGTTGGATTATTTTAGCGTAGAGAAATAATTCTACATTTTTTTCCATCTGTCTCTTCTTGTTTTTTGAAAACCATAAATTTTGGTACTTTTCCACTACGGATGTCTTCCCTCTCAACCCTAAAAACTATGTGTCCTTCATCTCTCCCCATGATGTGAAGGAAATAAAAATTAGGAGCCAGGGGTAGTGCAACTCCATTCCTTTATCTTGGGATTTTACATATTCCAATAGGATATGGTTCAGTAAGAATGGTGCCTTCTACATATTTCTCTGTCGCAACTATTTTTCCCAACTCATTGTAGTGCCTTCTACATATTTCTTTGTTGCAACTATTACACATGTTGGTACTTGGTCCTTCTTGCACTTTCGTATCAGCTTGCATGCTAACATATAGGTCACTATTCGAATGGTTGGGTCACATATAGTTGGAACATCCAAGCCGCACACCCCTATAACCGTGAGAAAATTCACTCACATAGCCTCTGACTGTGCTCCTTCTGTATTTTAATCTACAAATAATAGAGAAGGGTCTTTCCCTTGGGTTGGAAGCCATGTGATTCTTTCTATCAAGTCCGTGTCAATCGAAATTGTCCTATCCAACCACATGTACCCCCCATGCACCCAATATACGAGAAGTTTGATGTAGGCATTGACTTCATTTCTGCGTCCGAAGTGTGGAATTTTGAATAGGTTGAAGAGGCATGCTCACTCCAATCCTCTAGCCCAAACCTTGTCTACTGGTATGCTTTGTTGTGTAAGTGAGTTTACTTTGAGTTCTAGGTATTCGTGGGGCAGAAGTTCAAGGAAATCCGCCACATAGGTAATTTCATGGTCTACTTATTTCAACTGAGGTACCTTCTCGAGAATGTCTTCGTCAATGATGACTTCCACTAGAATGTATGGGGTCACCAATATATAATCTGGAGTCTTCTGTAGTGTGACCGATGGGGCGCCATCCTTCCTAGGTGGTATGTAGTCATTAGGAAACCTCGTTTCCAACGAGAATGCACCGAGGGTTTCCCCAATCTCTAGTTCGGTTGCCAAATTTCTGTTGTGACTCTTTCTTGGTACTGTTGTTTCTTCTCTTATGGATTTGGGTGGCACCATTTTTATAGTTAACTTGGCTCTGACAATTGTTGTAGCTTTGTATCTCGCTCGACCTATGTTCTCTTTGTGTTTCCTATAATGCTAAGTAATAATAGCCTACATTTGGAAGGCTTGACTATTTTTATACCTTTTTTCCAGTTGTGCACTGATCTTTGCACCTTCCCTATTGTCTCATATACCTATAGTGTGATAGGTGTTTGCATTAATGGTGCTTTATTTCCAAATCCGATGTTGTATTTTCATCATGTATTGCCCCTCTATCCTACGTATTGATTATGCTTTTCCTTTACTCCCTATCATTATGATGGCTTTATGACTTATATTACAATTGCTTTATGCCTAGTTATAACAACAATTTAATGACTTGTCCTTATCTTCCCATAACTTTCGTTTCTCCCTTTCTATAGTTTCAACGGTCTTGTCATGTAGGAAAGTGAAATTACTATTATGTAGTGTATCACTTTCACGTCAAGTCTCCTTGGTTGGCACAATTGCACCTCTCTGAATGGTTCCCATTTTCATTCTTTATGTGCACAATCTCTCTCTCTCTCTTTTTTACTTGCGCGGTTCCTGCTATTGTGTAGTTGGACGATGCTCTTGATAGAGTTTTAACCGACTTCCATTCACCCTTTCTTTCAATGATTATTCATTAAGTGTTTACAAATTCACAACACATGCGTCTCTCACCTCCTTGATCACATATGGTCCTAACCAATGCATACACAACTTCCCTGGGTGTTGCATAAATATGCTATCATACAATAGTACTAAGTCATATACTTGGAATGTTTTCGACTTAATGTGTCTATCATGCCATGATTTTTCCCTTTCCTTTTGAAGATGATGGTGAAATCCATTGATCAACCTGTCCTCCTCAACCTATAGTAGTTGTGATAGGAGTTCATATATAGAACCTGAATCTGAAAGATCTATCATAGCTACGATGTGCAAGATCAGTACAATAAATTCCATCGACATTACTTCCACCTATCCTTATACCAAAATGAAAAGTGTTTTCCCTGTCAATTTCTTGATATTTGTCTTATATTCCCATAATACAACATGGACTCTTAATTCCCAGTCATCTCTGCCTACGTTGCATATTTTTGTCAATGCATTCTCTAGGATTTAGTTGAATGCTTCCAATGTGCCATTGGACTGTGGGTGGTATGGTGTAATCTTCTGATGGTGAATTTAGAATTCTTTGGTCAAAGATGATATGGTCTTATTGACGAAGAGTTTCCCTTGATCAATCCTCAATATTCTTGGATATCCAAATCGAGTTACTATGTTCTCGAACAAAAAGTCTACAATAGTTTCTACACTGCAAACTGTAATTTGCACGACTTCTACCCATCGAGTCGGATACTTTGTGGCCGTAATAATGTACCTCTCCCCTGATCGTCTTTCTGATGGGTTGATTTGTGCAATGAAGTCTATGGCCCACTTATCAAAAGGTTGTAATTTAACTTGTGGATTCAATGGCATCTCATCCCTTCTAGAGGGAATTCTGACCCTTTGAAAAACATCAAATGTTAGAGAATATTCCTCTGCATCGTTGTGGAGTGTAGGCCACCATAGTATTGCACGTTTAATATATTCTACACCATATATTTACCTGCATAATTTCCTCCTTCTATCATGCACTTCTACCAATATAATTGGTCTCTCGTGTTCAACCACATAACATCACAATATTCCATCGGCGCCCAGTTTATATAGGCTTCTTGCAATGAATTGGTAGTCTGCAACCTTCACTACTAACTACTTTTTCTAAGTAGGAGTCATGGCTAAGGGGGGCATTCCCATACTTAAGAACTGTACAATATTTGTAAAATAATTGTCCACCATCTTAACCGGAAATAATTTTTCATTTGGAAAGCTATCATCTATATTTCGTGCCTCTTCTCCCGAGAGTATGTGTGACAAATGATCCATTCCTACATTGAGTTTACCTGGTTTTACTACTACTTTGAAGTCATGTTCTTGGAACAATAGGATCCCTATGCAAATCCTTCCCCTCAACACTCGCTTGTTGACTAGATATCTCAATGCAGAATGGTATGTGTACATCTTAAAGTGTGAAGTAAGTAAGTAGTGTCTAAACTTATGTAGCGCATAAACCATAGCCAATCCCTCACGTTCTATTGTCGTATGGTTTTTCATTGTTGATAGTTTCCTTCTTGCAAAAATGATTGGGTGATCTATGTCTCCCTCGCCTGGTTGTGACAAGATCTCACCCAATACTATTGATGAGGCATCCACATGCACATGAAAGTCTTTGTTCCAGTTTGGGAAAATTAAGATTGGCGTAGTTCCTAACTTTTGTTTTCGTGTGTTGAGTCCTTTCTGATAGTCGTCATATCATTGGAACTTCACGTACTTTTTTAATAATTTATCCATGGGTGTTGTAATCTATGCATTGTTGAGTAAAAAAAATGAAAGTCCTCCTCACAACATTTTTTCGAATCTTGTTTGGCTAAAGAAAATATAGGAAGGATTATAACCCTAATTTATAGCCTTATTACAAGTTCAATTAACCTTCAATTTATTTGACTTAAAGACCATCTGTTGTTTTAAATTTATTTATCAAATCCAAACCGAAACAAAGAAGTCTGATTTTTTTATATAATAATTTAAACAAGAAGAAAAATCAAATAATATGATAGAAATAAGAGAGACCAAGAGAGTTGAAAACCATCAATGATTTTATTCATTCATTATGTAACATCCAATACACTTCAAATACTTTCAAAGTATGGACCAGATGGAAGTCTAGCAACCTAAGGTAACATACACATAGGCCACTGGTGCTTTCAAATCAGACCAAGATTGATAAGACAACAACCACAGCTTGCACTTCGTTATGACTATGCAAAAGAATCCTATCTAGTATTGAGAAACTAATCTAGAAACCAGAAGACGTTTGCAGACTATCAAATGGACAATCAACCTAGAAGCATACCAACATCCAATGCTCCTTAGTCATAGATTTTCATCACCTTCAACAAACCTTGATATCATGAGAAGTCTGCAACCTTCACTACTAACTACTTTTTCTACATAGAAGTCATGTCCGAGAGGGGCATTCCTGTACTTAAGAACTATACAATATCTGTAAAATAATCATCCACCATCTTAACCAAAACTAATTTTGCATTTGGAAAGCTATCATTCATATTTTGTGCCTCTTCTTTCGAGCATATGTGTGACAAATGATCTGGTCCTACATTGATTTTACCTGGTTTTACTACTACTTTGAATTCATTTTCCTGGAACAATAAGAGCCATCTGCAAATCCTTCCCCCCAACACTGGCTTGTTGACCAATATCTCAACACAAAATGGTATGTGTAAATCTTAAAGTGTGAAGTAAATAAGTAGTGTCTGAAATTATGTAGCGCATAAACCATAGCCAATCCCTCATGTTTTGTTGTGGTATAGTTTTTCATTTTTGATAGTTTCCTTCTTGCAAAAAATATTGGGTGATCTATGTCTCCCTCACCTGGCTATGACAACATCTCACCCAATTCTATTGATGAGGAGTACACATGCACATGAAAGTCTATGTTGCAGTCTGGGAAAATTAAGATTGACGTAGTTACTAAATTTTGTTTTAGTGTGTCAAGTCCTTTCTGACAGTCATCATTCCACTGGAACTTTGTGTTTTTTTTCAATAATTTTTCCATGGGTGTTGTAATCGATGTGTTGTTGAGTAAAAAAAATGAAATTCCTCCCCACAACATTTTTTCGAATCTTGTTTGGATAAAGACAAGATAGGCGGGATTATCACCCTAATTTATAGCCTTATTGCAATTTCAATTAACGTTCAATTTATTTGACTTAAAGACCAACTCTTGTTTTAAATTTATTTATCAAATGCAAACCGAAATAAAGAAGTCTGATTTTTTTTATATAATAATTTAAACAAGAAGAAAAATCACATAATATGATAGAAATAAGAGAGACCAAAAGAGTTGAAAAACCATCAATGATTTTATTCATTGATTATGTAACATCCAATACACTTGGCATACTTTCAAAGTATGGACCAAATGGAAGTCTAGGAACCTAAGGTAACATACACATAGGCCATTGGTTCTTTCAAATCATACCAAGAATGATAATCCAACAGCCACAACTTGCACTCCATTATAAATCTGCACAAGAATCCTATTTAGTATTGAGAAACTAATCTAGAAACCAAAAGAAGTTTGCATACTATCAAACAAACAATCAACCTGGAAGCATATCAGAATTCAATGCTCCTTGGTCCTAGTTTTTTATCACCTTCAACAGACCCTGCTATCACGAGAAGTGTCTTAGCTTAGAAATCAGAGATGAATGAATTATTAATTAAATCTCACTTGGAAGTAAGCGAAAACCTTATCAAAGCAATTTGTTCTCCTCCTTTACTTTTTCCATCTTACTCCTTTAAATATCTCCAGAATAGTTGAATCATTCAACAACTTTTAGTTACTTATTTACTAACCTTTATTTAGTTAATAGGAAAGCTATCAAGTAAATTAATAAATAATAATAATAATATGATAAGGGTACTAAATAATACTAATAAGCGAGAACCCCTATTTTATTTAGACCAATTAATTAACCATTTCCTCCTTGTAACTTCCAACTTAGATGCAAGACATATCATATTTCTAGATCATACAACCTATGCCATTAAAATGCATAAGATGGAATGTTCATAAGAATCCCCTTGTCGCTCCATGTAATAATCATTTAAATTCATCAAAATTTAACCATTATATAGATCTGTGAAAAACATGTAGCATAGAAAAGATAAGGCTGCCCAAATATAAAACTCTCAAAAGTATGAGTTGTCCCAATGACATGCTATTAGAACATAAGTTGTCAAAATAATATACCATCCTAAATAGAATGAAAATAAGTTCATATACATATGCCAACAAAATCATGAAAAATCATATTTGTTGTGAGAGGCTACTCATGTCTTTCCATGACTACTTTTAGCCCTTTAATTTCTCCCAATTGGTGAACCTTCCTTAGAATTTTTTTGATCATTTCCCTACACATGTGAAGTCACTGAATGTGATGAGTCATGTGACGAATTAGACTCCACTGCTACTACTTTTTCATTTTTTGGACTATCCTCAATGATGCAGGAGCATCGCTCCAAGCCAGCTATGCACCAGCTAGCCAACACATCAAAGCACATGTTCAATGGAGAAGAGAAGCGCAACCCTCTCACTTTCAAATTTCAAATTTTGAAATTGTATTTAATAATTGTAAGGCTGGTAGAGCCAAAATCCATGCGTGTATGCAGGCTTAAGATAAAGGTTTCCTTAAATAGTTGTAAGGCTGAGATCTAGATCCGATTCGGAATAGAAAACCATTCAATGAAATTGAATGTAAATTAATGAGAGTTGGTGAGGATGGAGGGAAGAGCTCGAGGAGCCCCTTTTTGTAAAAAAAGGAACCTTTATATCTATAGGCAGTTAGTCAATAGAGAGGTAGAATAGAGAGAATAAGGAGAAGAGAGGAGAGTCGTGACTCTGTTGCAGTCCGAGCTCACATTGCAAAGAGGCATCTCATGTTAATACAATCAAAGCAGTTTTTCCAGCATGTTATTCTATGTATGTTGATGAATGTCTTTATGTGTTTATGATATTCTGTCGATGTATGTTAAGTTCCATCTGCATGGATAGATAGATTTTCCTATCTGTGAGTTCTTTGATTTCGGGTTGGATTGTTTGTGGCTTCATCCAAGAGGTTGCATGACAAAACACTACGGGTTATACAAGACAGTGCAAGGAGTGAACTTCTGAATTCTATGGAATTTCAGACAAAGACATGCTAGGGGGCGCACCAGCTGAAATCATTGACTCAAGGAGGAAGCCTCAAGGCTGTTGAATACCTTGGAGGTAAGATTGTGCAGAGGAAGGCACAGAGATAACAGAATC
>JASDQU010357724.1:0-11909 GCA_032191745.1 Picea mariana | reverse complement strand
CCTAGCTTCTTATTTATACTTTCATCTTCTAGGTCACTTAACCCATTTTTAGGTTACTTAACCCATTTCTAGGTCACTTAACCTATTTTCCTTATTTTAGGGTTAACCACTTTCCATGAATAGAAAGTTCTCCAATACTTTATCATTTAATTATTCCTTCTTGATTTTGTCACTTCATTTTATTATTTAAATAATCTTTCTTGATTTTGTCACTTTACTTTATCATTTAAATGATGATTTCTTCTTTTCAAGCACTTTGATCTTTTGGGGCTTCAAGCCATCATATGGGGGTCCTTCAACTTCGTAGAGCCATAACTCTCAAACCGTGAGGAGTTATGTGACATTCCACATACCACTGGAAATGACATGTCAAGCACTATCTATCTAGGATAGTTTCACCAACAACTTCATTGATCTTCATCTCATTATTCCACATGCAAGCATGGGTCCTCCAACCATTCTTCTAGGATAACCCAATCCGTAAAGCGTCTTTCCATGAGGGCTTTCACCATAAGGGGACCACTTTGGAGTTCATCCATTTGTGCATCTTATCAACCATGATAAGATAATAATGATTCATCTTTGCATCAATTCACCATTGCATCATATATATCAACTATGCATCATGTATCAATGACAACTGATTGATCCATCTTCATCAATGCATCATATCAATGATCCATCTTTATCAATTGGTTTCCACTTGGACATATATCATTCTCATCAAGGGCATCATATCAATGATCCATCTTTATCAATTGGTTTCCACTTGGACATATATCATCCTCATCAAGGGCATCATATCAATCAATTACTTGACATCAATCAATGACATCAATCAAACCAAACCATTTACATCAATGACATATGATCCAACAATCTCCCAAATAATCAAACCATTGGCATCAATGACAACATGATCCAACACCTTCTACTTGGGTACTAACACACCTAATAGGGTCTTTTGATGGTCCTCCCATCCCTAAACTTGCACAATTTCATAAAGTCTTGAGCTAATGTGAAGTTTGAAGAAGATACCTACTTTGAATTGCTTATTTGGATTTTGTATTACATGACGACTTACTTTGTATGGTTCTAATGACTCTTGTATCTCGTGATTGTTGGTCTTACCTGATTCTGTGGACTTGTTTGACTATGGTGCACTTGACATGGTCCTTTGGAGGATGTCCTTATGATTTCATCCAGAATGTTGTGCATTATATACAGGACATAGCATGTGTGATGCATAGCATTGGGTCATGTGATGACTTAACACATTCAAATACTTCCTCTCATACTGCTTGGACCCTAGATGATGGATAGATGAGCTCTCATTTTGCAGATATGGTCATATTGGTTGACAGATGGGCAGAAAGCCCACATCTTGGATAGTGCACCCTAGAGCTTGTTAGGCATTGGATGGAGGACGTTGCACTTGGACATGATTGGACACCATTCAAAGAGGAGATGCATCTTCGTTCCACCTTGGATGCTAACCTTTTCACCTTGGACGTTGAGCATATGGATGATGATGTCATACACTATGATGCTTTGATGATGATTAGGGCTTGCTTGCCATTGGGGCACCACTTTGATGATGAGTTGGGATCTTTGATGATGTGACATAACCTTTTGATGAGGAGGTGTGACTTTCACCTTGCTTTACACCATTGGATGATGAGACATGGCCTTTGGAGGCCCTTGTACCCTCTTGGAACTTGATGTTACCTTCCTTGGAGCTCCTTTGCACCCACACGTGTGATCTTGGAGGAGACGTTTGGTATATTAATATGCATTATTATTATTTGAAGGTATTTGAGGGGTCGACCTTGGCCTATCTCACTTGTATCATGGATGTTTTTGTATTTTTGGGGCTTTGAGGGGTTATAATGCTAGGTTTGCCTCATATAAAGAGGCTAGCTCTACCTCAAGGCTAAATCATAACTCACCACTTGTGAGAATCGCTTCTATTGCTCTCTTCTCTTTTTCTCTACTATGGAGTACTTATGCGCACCTTTTGGAGGATAGTCTTATGGATGCTTTTTCATGTTTTGGTGGATGCTCACGAAACTAGGGTTTCCTCATGCATAGCGATTTGTCTTAGTAAGTGTTCTATTCTAAGTTTAAGTGTTTGTTCATGGTATATTTGATGTATGCTTTATTAGATGATTAATAGTTGCATGTTATCTTGTATCTTGAATAATTTTGTAGAAACCCTAAGGAAGTGTTATCCCCTATCCTAGGGATAACTAAGGAGATTATGTCTCGAGTCCCATAGGTCCTAGACATGGAGTACCGAGAGCCATATTGACTTGAGCTTGGCCCTGGAGGGCCCATCCTTCGTCTTTAGTACCTCCATTCTGTCAGCAACAACAACATCCATCCCATCGTCCTGGTTTTGAAGTAGCAGTGGGTCTTGCTCCATGAGGTAATGAGTCTGGGTATCATGGTATGTGTCACTCTGATTCTCACAACATTTGAATATGTGCATTTAATTCTCTTTTGCTTCATGATGTTTGCTTGGACATTATATCTTTTAACTTTTCCATACCTAGTGGGGATGACAAAATGCCCTAGCAAGTTGGTTCCCTTAGGAGTGAGTTGCCACTACGTGGGTTTATGAAAGGTCATCGTCCATTCCTTCCATACTTATCACTTTTCATCATCTTCCCTCTCATCTATCCCCTACATTGGTTCGGGCATTGGGTTTGCCAAGCTAGTAAGGGTTGTACCTTGCTTTGTGGGAAGAAGGGGCTAAAGGCCCAGAGGGTAAAAGTAGCTGGCAAAAGTTAAAAGCGAAAGATCAAACCTTGAGATGCTTCACCCAGGGATCCCCGAGAAAGCAATAAAAAGTTTCTCATCAAGAGAAAGGGGACCCATAAAAGATAAAACTCCAGACCTAGTTGGTGGATAGGGGGTTTCATCACGAGCCAACCTATTAGGTCCATGTGCATGTAGCGGTATGACACTACTATTCATTCGGTCACCACACCAGGGTAGTGGCTCTTGGTGGCATAGCCAAGAGAAAGGGGGTCTCATCACGAGCCAACATTCTCATCTTCGTGAAATGCTTGTGGGTAATGCTGTCACCACTGGTCACCACGCCAGGGCAGTGTCCCCCATCGATTCTCTTGAAAGAAAAAGCAATAAAATAAAGAGTAAAAAGGCATTGAATGGGCTAGGAAACAATTGCATCCATGACAAGGTGCAACTCACCCTCTTCAGAGGCACCCATAGGTAAGACCTACATTTCCCTATCATCACTGCACCCCTTGCCCAAACATCCTCCACACCATCTCATGCACTTACATGACCTAGACTGGTCTTCACCTGGAAACACCCCACACCTAAGGAGAATTAGCCCAATAGGACGTCCTGTAACCTCTCCAAACCTGGCTTGTAGAATAACATAACGTCTTTGAGCACTTGTCTGGGAAAAGGGGGGTTTTATGCACATGTTTGGGTAACTTGATTATTAGATGTGATTGACATTGTTGTGATCCCTGTGACTTATGAGCCCATGAAGGGCGTACTTCTTGTTGCAGGACCATGCCTGACAGATAGGTACATATGGGGAGATGATTAGCTCAGATCTCCATAGGGCTAAAAGCCCACCAGATGGATGCTGAGACCCCAGCCAGGGGCAGACATATACCAGAGGCTTGCACCAGAGAGAAAGAAGGACGTTCCACCTGAGACACCTTGGCAGGCCTGGACCTAGGGGGGTCTTGCCTTTCCCCTTGAACGTTGGCCTTGGTAGGCCCATGACATCACCCTTGTGACCCTTGACGTCACCCAACGTCAGATGGACATGATGGAGGCAGTTGTGTGCCAAGTGGCACGTGTGGCTTGATCAGGAGGCCTTGGAAGGCCCAACGTTTTGCTCATGGAGGCCAACGTCTCACTTATGAGGCCCAATGTCACCCTAGAAGGGCATGATGTCACCTCTTCTGCACATTTTAGGGTTTAATTTGTCAATTTTATGTAAAAAACTGGATTTTTGATGTAACTGGCCATGTCGGCCTTTTTTGACCTAATTTGTAATTAAAGGTCATTTGAATTGTATAAATAAGGGAAAAATCCCTTGTATTTTTCATCATCTTTCACTCACACAAGTGTGAGGTCTGAACTTCGGCCTCTGTTAAGGCTTATTGGCTGAACTAAGTGGTGCGCAACTCTTGGAGGAATCTTTATTTGGTGATTTTTGGCATTTTCATGGTGGGAAGTCTTCAACTAGGGCATGCTTCTAGATTATTCTTGGTGAATGTAAGTGAAAATCTGCAATTCTTCTTTCTTTGAATGGTTATGGTATCTTTTACTTTGCATTTACTAAGATTATGAAATTCCTAGTGTGAAACCCTAGGAGAATAAGCATATGTTATTGTTCTTCTCTCAATAGCTATCCACCTACTTGATTTTGCTAGAAGACACATCCATTGAAGCATGTGCTAGAGCCCTACCTTTGTAGCACTCTAAACACCATTGCTTCATTAAGATTTTATTTATCTCAAGCTTGACCTAAAGAAGAAGGGAAACTGCTAGGGCCTAGGGTTACCTACTTCCTAGTAGCCATTTTCCTTCTAGGGTTTTGGATGATTAAGGCCTCGGGTTACCAACACCTCAGCCATCCTCCCTCTTGTCTTTAGTTCACTCACTATCATTTGTTTTCCTTCAAAGTTGCTGCTGCAAAAGTGACTCCATTAACCCTAAAGGCACTAGTTTATACCTTACATTTGATTGATTGATGAAAACAACCTTTAAACCATCTACTTCAAGCTCTTTGCTAACCATTCCTAACCTTAGATTAAACTAACCTACTAACATTCTTGCTGCTATTACAAAAGTAAGCTACAACCATATATGACAGTGGTAAAAGCTCCTAAAAGCAAGTGTTAAAGTTGATTTTACATTGCCTTCTTTGCTTCTGACAAATGCTAGCACATTGCCAATTATAGGTTATCATTTTGGGTCATTCTTGAAGCTTGTTTAAGGCATAATTGTGAAGCTATCATTATATATACGTTGCTGTTATAAATTTCTGTTTGCTTCATCTTGTATATCAACTTATTGCTTTTATTGAAAGTCCAAGGTTTTATAAAGCACTAATATCAATTGTTACTTGCAAATAGTGTTTTCTTGTTGTCTTGTTCTGGGTAGGTACACTTAAGCAAATCCTTGCTTCATCCTATTAAAACCTTTGGGACCTTCTGATCAGTGTGACTTGTGAGAGGGGAAGAACTTTCTTGATACTATTATCTTTGCCTTCTCAAACCCCTAGGTCACTGGGGATGTCTCCCCTGGGCTACTACGCCTAAAGAGAAAGAGGTATCTTATTTAGGTGACAATGATAGGATAACCTCTTGTTACGCCAATTTATTGTTCACTTGCCTTAGGCTTTTGGGCAAGTACAAATTGTGCGATAACATGAAGGATTAAGATTGTTTATCCCCTTCCCTTATTCATCTATCTAAATTTGTTTAAGGATATAAGGTCAAGTGAGGGATTAAGATTGTTTATCCCCCCAAACTTGCTCTTATTGGTTGAAATATAGGGTTTATGATTGCATAAACCTTAAGGTTTGACCTCTCTCCATTTGACTCTCTTGCTAGATGCCTTAGAAGTAGGATGACACCTAGGGTTTATGATGGTATAAACCTTAGGCTTTCCTTCCTAAAATTTCATTCCGAGGCCTATGACGGTATAGTCCTAGGGTTTACTTTCACTTCTTCTTATGCTCATAGCCTCCATTAAGTATTGTTGCATAGACTCCATTTTCCCAAGGAGAGAAAATGACACTAGTCTCTCTCATTTGCAAGTGATACAAAACCCTACATTAACTCTCTCTCTCCCAACGATTTTGTGATAGCTTTAGGATCTTGCATTTGCATCCTCATAGTCTAACGCTTTGCGTTAAATGCTTGGAATCATCTCTAACATAGTCATTGCTGCAAATTTCTGCATTTTCAGCCATTAGGGTTTGCTAACTTGCATCTAATTAACATAGTTTCATGCTCTTTTCTCATGCAATCATTGGTTAATGGTTTACAAGTATTCTACTTGGCATTTGACATATTTTCCATTGGTTATATTGCTGATTTAGAGCTAATTCATTGCTGTTGTTATAAAACTGCTATAGCTGAAGTATACTATCTTGTTTCAAGTTTTATTACAACAATCTTTTTCTCTTTGATAGCTAGAGTATCATCCTTTTTCTCTTTTCTTTTAGCTAGTGTTTCGGGGCATTTTACTTACTTTTCAATAGACATTATTTATTGTCACTTCTTTCACACACGTACAAACCACTTGCCTTGTTTAATTCATCCTAACATTGCTCTTAACCTTGATCTAGCTAATCAAGTGACCAAAATAGGGGGCCACAGACTTGCCTTTAGCTTGCTATAGGATCCCTTGAGGTTGCAAGGGAAGCCTCCCTTGTGTTGGATCCTTATCCATCACTAAAATGAGGGAAGTACTTTCTTAGGTGATAGTGGCTATTACTTCCATATGTTACACTGGTTTAGCATCTCGTGAAGGCTTTGCACAAGTGCTAGATTTTGTGATAACATTTTGGCGTCATTGAGGAGAATTGAGTCATTCTTCCTACGACATGTTTTTGGTAAGCTTACTACAAATCCTTTCTCAGATAGCTTACTTGGCGACTCCATTGAGGGAAGTAACCCTCTACCTTATACACATTTTGATGAGCCTTGTCTAGCAAGTTCATCTGGCAACTCCACTGACATGTTTTGAGGTGTCATTCTATTCTCAACTTTGTATAAGATTGCATACTCTTAAATGATGGAAGTATGGCACCATGGGAAATGCATGAAATGTTTCCTTCTCTTGATATTAAGAATGTTTCTAGATACCCAAATCACTATTCTCTAGATTGGGGGGACAATTGCCCAAAATTTGATGGTGATCCAACCTTGGCTGTCACACATGTTGTAAAATTTTTGAAATACACTTCAGAGATAAATGTGATACATGAAGATGTGGTAATAAGATTGTTTTTACTATTTTTGGGAACAAGACAAAAAAATTGGGTTAAGAATTCTATTAGTGCAAAGAGAATACCTTCTCTCATAGGTTTCATTGAAGAATAACTCAAGCGTTGGGCTCTGTTATCACCGGATTTGTACTTGTGCAAAGCCTCCACAAGACACTGATTTTGCATAACAATTGGAGGTATCTACCATTATCACCTAAGCAGATACTTCCCTCGTTTTAGTGAAGGAGAGAGATCCAACACAAGGGAGGCTTCCCCAGTGACCTCAAGAGATCAAGTAGCAAGATTAGCCAAGCCTACAACCCCCTATCTTGGTCACTTAGGTGTGATAGACTAGGTTTGAGATACGTGAAGGATAAAAGATGGTTGTGCAATGTAATTCGGCAACTTGTACAAAACAAGAAACTTTTTAATGCATATATTGATCAATTACCAAGTTATATAGCATGCCATTCACCTTTAGACATTAGATATCAACTTAAACAAATTGCTGTTGTAAAATTGCAGTAGTAAACTAGGCTATACCAGCAACGAGTATTTTATAACAGAATGGGAAAAACAACCCAGAAAATTAGCAATTGCACTTTAAAATTTAGCCTTCAACAAGTAGTTTAACATCCAATTGCTAGACAACAATTCTGAGCACTTTGAGCCACAATATTAGGTAAATATGCAGCAATGTATGCAAGCCCTAGTGGCTGTAGCATTTAGTTTATGAGAACAACAAGAAAACCAATGATCATTCAAAGCACCAGAGCACAATTAGCTTGCTAATGATGTCATAAATCCAAGTTAAGAGAGAGTTTTGAGAGAGAGAGAGAGTGTGTTTAATTTAAACTCGGGTTTTAACCATCACTTGTAATCAACAACGACTAGTGTCGTTTCTCTTTCTTGGGAAATGGAGTCAAGGAACACACCATGAGAATTGCTAGGTGCAAGAGATATGAAGATCAAGCTAGGGCATATAGCCTCATAAACCCTAACCTCAACTTCTTGAAAACAAACCCTAGGGCATATAGCCTCATAAACCCTAGGTGCCGCTTTCTTCTCTAACATCTAGCAACAAGATTTTAATTGAATTAGGCCAAGCCCTAGGGGGATAAAGTGTCTTAATCCCTAAGACTTAAACTAGCCAAGACAAGAACCCTAGGGTATAAAGACTCTTAAGCCCTAGAACTTGAATGCAAAATGCTCAACTTGAAAGTAAATGCTCAACTTGAAATGCTAGTGAATTAAAACCATGAGCATGTAAAACAAAGCCTTGAACAACAAGGTCTGCACAACTGAAAGAAAATGCTGAAAAGTAAAGTGCAAATGTTGTGAAGTGTAGTAGATAGATTTTAGAAAAATTTTAAGGTCTCTCTTTGATTAGGGGGCTTAAGTTAATGTGAAACAAACCTAAGCTATGCGACTACCCCTAGACTCTTACCGCTTTGGCCAAAATGATTGTTGGGTGCTCAAGAAGAAGGGCAAACAAGGCCCTTCCCTAGCTCCACAGGTCAACCCGAAAAACTTGGGCGCTCAAGCAGGGGGGACACCTAGTGCCGTGAAGTCATCCCTGACTTAGCACCCCCTGTAGCCTCCACAAGCCTCCTTTTTGGTGGCGAAAGTTGTACCAGTCCAAGGTGCCTAATTAGACTAGATAAATTTGTTCTCCTAGTCTAGATTGCAAACTATGAACAACTTGAAAGTAAATTTTAAAGTGAAAGATCTTTACTTAAGATACAAGATATTGATTAATTAAATGATTGCACAACTTAAGCAAGAGATAGCAATGTAAATGACTTTGCAAAATAAACAAGTTAAAGGAAACTAAAGATTAAGCAATTATAGACAAGATGAAAGAAAAGCAAACTAAGCTATAGACAAGCCTACAATATAGCATGGGTTGGCTTAGCCAAACCTCTTTGCTAGGTGTAGACAAAAAATAAAGAATGCAAGTAAAATAAAACTTGGAAAGTAAATGACAAGGTCCTAGCCACTCAAACTTGTCTTAAGGACAAGTGAGACAAACAAATTAAATGAAATAAAACTAGCAACCACAACTAAGGCACAAGGAGGAGGACTAGCCTACCGATTTTGTGCCAAAGTGGGTGAAAAGAAATGTAATAATTGCTTGACAAGAAAAGTAAAGATCTTAGCCTCTCAACCTTGTCTTAAGGACAAGTGGGGCAGAAGAATTAAGAGCTTAAAACATAAAATTAGAACTAAATCCTAGCCTTACGATTTAGCATGGGTGGCAAAGCCAAGCCTTTTTGCTAGTTGTAGGCAAAAAGAAAATAAAAACGCATAAATTTTAAATATTTTGAGAAATGCAAGCCCAAGGAACTCTCTTTGGGCTTGCTTACAATGAAAGAGTGAATAAGGAGAAGTGGGTATTCAATACCCTTACTTGGGAGGTTGTTTCTTGGTGTTTTATGGCCCCAAATGGGCAACACCTCCCCTTTACTGGTTCAGATCTGCAAAAAAACAAGAAGTAAAACTTGCTGGAAATGTTGCACAATAATTTTTGGTACAAAAATCAACATATAAGAAATAATAACTTATTCTATGACAAAAATACACCCAAATATATGTGAGAAATATGTATGAAAGAAAACATAAATCTTAAGAGGGTTTAAATGGGTGAAGGGACAAATTTCTAGATCTGAAATTTGTCCTTCTCCAACCCTTGATGACCTGCAAATAGATGAGATCAAGCTACAAGACAAGGAGGTGAGTAGATTCAAATATGTTAACAAAATACTTTGCATAACAAAAGAAACTACTTCACTAAGATCTATAACAATACTACCATAAATCTATCCAAGCAAAATACTTTGCTTGGATCTCCTACTCTAGATCTAGAAGCAAAAACTCAAAAAAGACAATAATACAAATCACTTCCAATGAAGATCCAATCCATGCACCAAGAATACTCCCAATGCACACCAAATTCCTCCAAAGATTCTTTTTATTGAAAGCAAGCTTGAGCAAATACTTGCTACAAGCTTGAGAAATGAAAGAGAGCAAGATGGGAAAGAGAGAAGAGTGGGAGAGATTTGGGCATAATAACTTTACACTAAGAATGGATGTGAAATGAGGGAGGGGTAGACATTCTTTTATACCTGGGAGGCAAGATAGACCCCTCTTGGATGAGTTCCAAGTGTCACTCACCCAAAATAAGTCATGATCTCAAGGAGGGCACACTTTTAGGGTTTTGGTAGGCTAGGGTTTGTGAGGGTTGAGGGTGTGAGAGGGGAAACACCTTTTAGTTCACCCAACATTGAAGTTAGGCACTAAGGAGGGTGCACTAGGGGTTAGGAGGGTCAACTTTATTTAATTTTTGATTTTGGACAAGTTCCTCATAAAGGGGGGTGCAACTTCCCTAGGGGGAAAGGTGAGTTGAGGTAGTGGATAGGTGTGGGGGGTTGATTTAAGTTAGGAAAGTGTTTCTCTAACTTAGGAAAATGGTTAGGTATCATTTCCCACTCTTTCTCAAACCTTTTTGCTAATTTTACAATTTTTGGCATTTTTGACTTAGCCAAATTAAGCAATTAAATTGCTGACTCAAGACTGACTTGGACTCCTCACGGACAATGACCTAGCAAAACTTGTCCAATTGAGCTGAAACTTGGTCCAAGGGTGTAGGGGGTTTCATTTCGTTTCTTTTGAGTACTCACACCCCTATCAAAATCCCCTAGGACTTAGTTTTTACATTTTTACATCAATTTTAATTAAAATTACTATTAAATGGGTAATTTTAATAAATAAGAAAAAACTACTTAGACTCGATGGAATTCCGCAAGACTCTAGGAGATGTCAAGCATGGTCATTTACAATATTCCTAGACCCTAGTCATCCATTGGGTTCGATCATTATAACGCCTTTCACCACTTTGGAGGATTATTGTGAGTGGAAAACTCAGGGGTAATTAAAATGGCTGGTTAGGCTAGATTAATTACCTGAGGATAAAAAACACTCGATTAAAGGACTTCCCTAATGATAAAGTCCTAGGCAACTGACCTAAAATATGATCCATGCAGACTCATTACATTATTATCCCACGCAGGGGAGCGAAAATTTTGATTACAAAAAGACGTGTCGGGGGCAAAAATTTGCCTAGTAGAACCAAAAAGTCTTCAACTTTGATGCACCATCAGGTACATAGCTTCATGGCACATGGCGTTGACCCCCTAGTTGAAATAGGTGGTCAACATAGCTTAGCTCATTGGAAGGTTGCCCCTTGAAGAGGTGCAAGTAAATTGGAGTTGATCCTTCCATTAAATGATCATTGTATGATGTTACCCTACCTCAAGGGTTTTTATCATTTTTGCTATATTGTTTTTGATTCAATTTTAAGGGTTAAGGATCATATCAAKGGTTGTACAACTGCGTGTAGCRGGGCATATAGGGCGCATGCAGTAGGAAACTAATATCCCCCCCAMACACAAAAAAAAGGTTTTCTTGCCTTAAAGAAAATCCGTCAAGTAAGGTAGTGAGGTTCACACTTGCTCCAATACCATGTTGAGATGACAAAAGAGAAGTAATGATCGAATGGAGCCAACTAACAAACTCTAAATGAACGAAACAATAAGGACAAGAGAAACGCCATATCTTGAGATATGGAAAGAGAACACAAGAGATAGGTTATCGTAAGCTAAAGAATAGAACACAAGATCAATACAAGTTGATGTTATGAATGAGTCATGAGTTGTGTATTTATGCACAACTCATGAGGAGGGGTGTTATCCCCAATATCTAGGGATAACTAGGAGATCATGTCTCGAGGCCCACATGGTCCTAGACATGGAGTACCGAGAGCAGGATTGACTTGAGCATGGCCCTGGAGGGCCCATCTTTCTTCTCCTTCGTCAGATTTGTCCTGTCAGCAGTAGCAGTTTCCATCACCATCGGCCTG
>JASDQU010357722.1:0-11834 GCA_032191745.1 Picea mariana | reverse complement strand
ATATTTTTTTTTGCATGCATGTGGATTCTGGATGGAATCCTTTGTGACAGTATGTGCATTTCTCCCCTTTTCTTCCCTTTTCCCTTTTGGATCCAGAGGCATCGGTGAAGGGTTTTGTGTACCCTTCCTTCTTTGGATGTGCATGAGATTTTTGTTTATCTTTATATTTGTATTTATGATATTTGTGGCTTCCATCTTACATTGTGAGTGCATGTGCCCTTGGGCCTTTGATCGTGCCCATGTTGATGAGCTTGGTTTGCTCTTGTGTCAGAGATTCGATAAATTCCTCAAGAGAAGGCATCTTCCAGGTGGATCCAGAGGTGAATATGATAGAATGGAATGTGGATATGAATATAGAGAATTCAATACCAATCTTGGAGAGAATGGTGAGAACCATTTGTTTCTCCTTCTTTGATTTATCAACCCCGCAAGCTTTGAGTTGCGACAACAAATCCTTGAATTTTGTAAAGAAATATTGGATATTGTCAAAGCTTTTTGGATCCAATGTGAGCAGTTCCACCTCCAACATGTCTCCCCTCATCTCATCCTCTTTTCCAAAGATCCCTTCCAAGGTGGTCCAGGCTTCATTGGGAGTCTCACAGGAAGAAATGTGAAAAAGGAGATCGGGAGAAATAAGACTGCAAATTGTTTCGAGTGCCTCACCCATGCGATTTAAGTACTTGTATTTTTCTATGGTTGATTTCAGTTTTGTATCTGTATTCAAGTTTAACCTTTACAACCCTTTGGTTTGGATATGTATTTCTATTTTCTCCTTCCATGAAAAATAGTTGTAAGGCGTAAGAATGAATTGTTTTTGGAAATCCATCTTTTCGCTGTCTTCAATCTTTTGTACCTGCAAATTTTTTGGGTGTAGCTTTTGATTAGTAGTCCATAGGCTCCGATACCATGTAAATGTGTTGAAACTACACATAATAGATCTATATAAACAATAATACACACATTTTTAGAGAGAATTTGAGAAAGAATGAAAGAATTCTCATTAATCGTTGTGAATAATGAATAATTTACACATGATATACTTTGTATAACTCAATGAGTGTGCACTNCACCAACAGTAATGGGAGTGAACTGCCACCTATTCTAGTCTCTTAGGCAGTTACGGGAGTGAACTACCACCTAGCTGAGTTAACTAGTCAACTAGACTTTAGTTAACTGACTGAACAAAGAGTAGTGAGGAGTAGATCAGGGAATTAAGGGTAATGTGCTAGTCTGGTGATGATCCCAAGGCAGGTGCGCATTATCTGGTGATGATCCCAATGTTGCATGGTGACAAAACCAATTCATCATCTAAACTCAACTCAACTAGTCAAACTAAAGTGTCAACTGAAAGAGAATATTCTCCAGGTGGAATATTCTCCCCTAAAATATAGGAGACTGGATAATGACTAAGTATGACTAATAAACAAGGAAAAACCTTAGGAAAAGGAAATCCTAGGTGTGTGTGAAGTAACTCCAATAGAACATAGCATAGGTTAAAGGTTTAATTGACAACTCATACGTGAGTCACATTGGTTATTATGGAATTAAAACATTGGGTTGTGATCATAATTTTATATTCAAACAATACAAGTGAAATGCTCATATACAAGGATCCCAAAACATGATATATGCAGTTATTATATGGTTCATAGCTAACACTTTGAGCTCACATATATTACATATGACAAAGTGTTGGGCGTATTGAAATACATTCCATGTGGTATATTGTTTATGATCTGATTTGATGTGAGGTAATGATCTGTAGGCCTGAGGTTTATTTGATTTGATACAATGGCAAGTCCACCTGCTATGAGGTTTTGGATTGATGACATGTCATTCATGTTAATGAAATGTTTGGTTGGAAACTTTGTCGAGCTAGTCATGCATTGAAGGCGACATGACATGGGAATTAACCTCACAGTCTCACGCACTATCACCCTCATATCACCTTAGATTATAATATTTTGTGTTGCTGGAAGTTGAGGAATGAGTACTAAGCTCTGTTAACCCAAACCCTCGCACCTAGCAGTTTTGGTAACAAAATCAACTTTGAATCCTAGTTTAAAATATGTCATTGTGCAAGGTATGAGTTACAGGTTTGTTTTACATCTGATACAATGCATTTGTTCGATCAGATTCATATCTGGTTACATGAATTGTGTGCATGAATGTCCTCTCTTTCCCTTCTCTGTCGTTTCTTGAAAGAGAAAATGAAAAAGATATTTCCTTATAGAAGATTGATAATATTCTTGGTTGCTCCCTCCATACTATCACTTTCCATATCATTTTATAATGAAAAGAAGAATTTTTGTACAACCCTTGTTTACATACGATTGAGATTCAAACTCAAACTCTCTCTATATGTTTATTTCTTTGGTCATTCTAGGACTACCCATTTATTTATATAGTTATGGAAATCTTGGTTTTTTTCGATTCTTTCTTGGTTTGCTCTATAAAGGATAACCATTTGTTTCATATGGGTCAGACTTAAATGGCATATATGCACCTAGAAGTGTCCAAGGTTTTGATTTTCAGATCTACATAATGGTTTCTCTTTTCCCATAAAAGGTTTAATACAAAATTGAACCCACTCACTTAAATATTTTTTGAGTTCCACCCCAAATTCCGTTATGATAAAAGTCATATCTTTGACAACGATTGTCATTACTATGAGGCCTAGAATTAGTGATCGATTTGAGTTCTTAATTTTTCTATATATTCAAAGTCTTTAGCACTCGGCCTTTCTCCTGGATTTATTAGTTTTGATAGAAGTGACAAGTTTCTAGAACCCTAGTCCGGTAATGAAATTTAAATTTCCAAACACAAATTGCTTGATCCATAGCCCCTCATTCCTTTTCTTTTCAATGGACAACATCTCGTGGTACATAATTGCAAGTATTTTTTAAAATATTTTACTTGTTGACATATTCATTCTTAGTATAGAGCCAAATATCAAAATTGTGGGTTTCAAAACCATTTTCTATAAACAATAGATTATGAGATTTGAACCCAAGTCTTTCAAACTCATATACCTGATTTCATTACTAGTTGAGTTGTGGTTTTTCTTATGAATGACCACGATTTGTTGAGGTTTTGGTTGATATATTTTTTGAGTTAAACAATGATATGGTCAATTTTTGTTTAAGCATCAGTGATCTTTTGCCTTCATTGTTAGTTGATGACAAAAACCATTTTCTATAAACAATAGATTATGAGATTTGAACCCAAGTCTTTCAAACTCATATACCTGATTTCATTACTAGTTGAGTTGTGGTTTTTCTTATGAATGACCATGATTTGTTGAGGTTTTGGTTGATATATTTTTTGAGTTAAACAATGATATGGTCAATTTTTGTTTAAGCATCAGTGATCTTTTGCCTTCATTGTTAGTTGATGACAACATTATGGATGTGTTATAAGGTTTATACTAGTTATGATAGGGATGTCGTGAATTTTGAACTATGAATAAAGGATCATTGAAATGGAATTATATTTGTATTTGAAATATATGGAAAAATATCTTAGTATTATTCAGGTGTTTTACAACTCTACTACTTAAAATTTCTTGTAAGAAGGACGAATGAGGTTTATAAATGGCTAAGATGAGCATATATGGGACTGATGCTATTAGTTTACATATAATGATCCATATTTTGATTAAAAGAAGTGATGAAAGGCACTAGGATTATTACATAGATTCATCATCCCTTCATTAATTTCACTTTATGCAAACTATTCCCTCAAGTCCCATTCATCTTATTTCCTATTCTCTTATCTTTCATGTCTGTGTAATTAATATGAAATATATTGCATGAGAAATGGCATAGTTTCGATGTACAATAAAGAAAAAGCAAGATTTTGTTACAACAATTATGAATGATATGACTTAGATACATTTTTAGGATGGTTGTTTTGTTTTGATTAAATCAGAAAACAATAGAGACCATTTTGGTTGATGACTTGGTGAAATTGAAGTTCATTAAAATAAAGTCATATATTTATTATATAGATTTAGTTTCCCTCATCAATATCACTTTCCATACATTATTTCCTAAATTCCCTATCATTAATTTCCTTTCCCCATTTCAGTATTATCTATATACTTAAATAATATGCGTAAGAGAAAAATACAATTGATATGGACAACATGAAAAAATAACAGAGTCTGAGGATATAAAAGGATTTGAAATTTGTTAATTGTGTTTAGCCCAAGTGGTTTGTGTTGAGGGATGTTTTCCCCCCACCCAGGTTCAATTACCGCAAGTGACATGTTGATATCTTAAATGAAAAATCTATTGTAAATCCTCGGCTTTCTACAAAAACTAGTTTACCCTAGGTACTATCCTCGAAATGAGAGGAAGTTCCTAGTGGGTTTCCCCAGGAAGAATTCCAAGTAAAAAAAAAGGATTCATAATTTATTATGGTTGATTAGTAAACACTTGTAGATATATTTTGAAGTAAAATATGGGCAGTATTCTTTATAGAAGTAATGATTAACATGTATGGTTTATAGATTAAAGTGTTGTTTATTGGATGTGGTTGATGGATGATGTAGTTCTATCCCTATTACATTTTCCCTTTTCATATCCTATTTGTGTTGTATGATTGTGTTATGTCAAAGCCAATCTAATCATAATGAAAAAGGGTATTCAATGTCTTATCTTAATGTTATTTTATACTTGTACTAATTGAGATGAGCTTCTTCAATATAGGTAGCAACAAAGAAGGAAACAATGGAAGAAGAGGTTGAGGGCCTAACACCTTTTGGAAGCTTGGGGGGCATAAAAAACTAAGGTTATCTATTCATTTTGATACTAACTCTGATGAATTCCAATAGTTGATCCAAACAGGTAACTTGAACCTTGGTGGTCAACGAGCCTTAACACAACCCCAAGTATCCCTAAATGATATCTTGCAACATAAACTTGGTATTAAGAATATCCCTGAGTCTCTTGTGCAGCCTAATATTGATGAATGAGGCAATTTACCTTCCAATCCTTCTATCAATGTCAATCAGTGGCATATGCCCCCCCCTTCTCCACTGGTTCATATTGTTGTTGTTAGTGCATCTTTTCCTTTACCTCTAGTTCATCCAGTATCACGTGTCCCCACAATTGTTGTTACACATGAGCCAATGCCTCCTCCTCCTCCTCCTCCAAAATATCACAAAACCACACCTCATGGCTCTCAATTTGATAAAGGTAAGCAACCTATTACTTCTACCAGTATGGCCAAATCCTCTTCCTCTCCTCACTCAAGGATAAAATCAACAAGTAGTGGAAAAATAATTTTACATGAAGTGCATCCTGAAATCACCCAGCTGAAAGAAAAGAAGAAGTCCCAGTATGATGAATTTATTAAAGAAAGAGATGAGATTTTCAAGAAAAAAATTTCTAAATTTTTTTAATTATGTTTGGATTGATTTTGACTATGACACTATTTGAGGACAGAGGGCGGAACAATGATATTTTATTTTGAAAACTTTTAAATATCATGCTATTTTTTTATGGGAGACGCAAATAGTTTATGCCATGGTGTTTGAGATGCATGCTTTTTGTATGTTATATGATGCTGATATATTTTATATTTGATTGATTATATGATGAAGTGAAAAGGAACAACTATTTATGATTTTTGAAAAAAAGAGATGCAAAAATAGAGGGGGACCCCACCTATTTATTTATTATTTGTCCTTATCAATAAAGTTATTTCCCTATTTATTAACTAAAGTTATTTAACTTTAGTAACTAAAACCGGTTCAACTACTTGAGGAACTACCTTTTGGAGAATAAAAGGAAGAACCAAAGGGCAAAGAATATATGAGAAAATAGAGAGAAACATTTATGATAAGGTTTTTTCTTGTTTCATATTGGAATTTATAAATTTCATCGTTTCATTTTCTGAGTTTCTTAAAAGGGACAAATCCTCTTGTTGACACCAAGATATTTCTAAAGGTGGAAAATAAGAAAGGACTTATAAGCATTGATATTTGACATGCTTCATAAGGTCATTCATTTCTGTTTGTAGTTTGTGTAGTTTTATTAGAATATCTGAATTAGTTTTCAGTTTTGATAAAGATTATTTTGCAGAGTCAAGACTTGGTGGACTTGTGATTTGGTTGATCCAATTTATTCAATCTTGGTCATTTTCTTTCAGACTCTAGTTGTCTTTGTATTTGTTAGGACCACACAATGTACCTTTTTGCCTATACTTTTTGCCACTATTATACTCTTGATCACCCATATTTAGACTCATACTATCACTTTATCTGATCATCCCAAAGGTATACAACGTTCCTTCTCATTACTATACGTTTAATCTGTTTTGCATAATATTTTACATCACTCTCGTACTTGACCATTGATTAGAAATGCATAAGTGTTCAGAACTGCAGATTAGCATTTGAGGTTGTTGCTGAAACACAGAACTGTCCAAGGTCGCTGTTGCTGAAACACAGAACTGATGTGGAAACACAGAACTGTCCAAGGTCGCTGTTGCTGAAACACAGAACTGATGCGGAAACACAGAGCTGCTATACAGTCTAAGGTCGCAGATGCTGAAACACAGAGCTGCTATATAGTCCGAGGTCACAGATGCTGAAACACGGAGCTGCTATATAGTCCGAGGTCGCAGATGCTGAAACACGGAGTTGTTACACAGTCCAGAGTTGCAGATGCTGAAATACAGAGGAAACCGCCAAGACCGACGATGCTGAAACACAAAGGAATCCGTTACAGTCAGTGGTCAACAAAGCTCTAATCGTCGCTCCTACACAAGAATGCCGACACAGTCAGAGCGCAATTCACGTGGTTGAAACAACCCGCGAATTGCGATGCTGAAACAACATCAACAACAACGAGAAGGAGATGTTACACCAGTCGTAACAACAATACCTCATTTAGCTCCTGTAATAGCATTCGGTTGCGTAAGACTAGGACATCCTATGCTGGTTTAGAAAGTAGATCCGACTAAAGATAGGACTCAGATACACATTGTAAATTACTGTATCGAAGGGATTTGCTCTTTAAATAAGAGGAAATCATCATTCGAGGGATCCAAGTTTTATATATTGAAGAAGCTCCAAAGAAGAGGGACGTATTCCATTTCCAGATTGTAATATGATGTTTTGACAGATGAATAAAAGACTGCTTTGAGTATCCTTCTCTAGCTTTCTCGTTTCAGGGGAATCTTGTGAGAAGGGAGGGCCCACCTTCTTCACAAGATTCACCCATTAGTTTTAGAAGTGTGTTAGTACAAATTCTGTTTATGCTTTGATTTAAATTTTGTTTGCTAAAACACTACTTTTAATGAATTCCGCTTTGCTGAAACACTACTGACTCTGTCTTAGTCTATTGAATGAAAATTGTAATTCTTTTTATTAGCAATCTTGTGTGATGATTTTATGAGGCTAGCCAGAGACTGGGTTAAGGGTTCCTACTCAGACAGGAAGGAATCAAAACATCCTGTCCTCTGTAGATTTCATTTAATTCTGCAAGTGTGCTAGCTAGAGATTGGGTTAAGGGTTCCTGCTCAGACATGAAGGAATTAGAACATCCTGTCCTCTGTAGATTTTATTATGCAAGTGTGCTATCCAGAGATTGGGTTAAGGGTTCCTGCTCAGACAGGAAGGAATCAGAACATCCCGTCCTCTGTATATTTCATTCAATTCTGCAAGTGTGCTAGCCAGAGATTGGGTTAAGGGTTCCTGCTCAAAAAGGAAGGAATCAGAACATCCTGTCCTCTGTAGATTTCAATCATTCCTGCAAGTGTGCTAGCCAGAGGCTGGGTTAAGGGTCCCTACTCAGAAAGGAAGGGATCATACTATCTTGTTCTCTGTAAACCTCAATCTCACAAGTGTGCTAAACAAAAATAGGGCTTAAGGTTCCTGCTTAGAAAGGAAGGAACTGGATGGCCTTATTCTCTGCTAGATAGAGTTATCTTTTTCTACATTACTGTTTTCATGAAAGAGTGTCAGTAATGAAGTCTCTGTTTGAGAGTAAGGGTCTTGTTCTCTGGTTGCAGAATAGTTGTTCTTTCCCATTGCAAGTGTTATTCTAATGTAATCCAGGATTCTTAGATTAATCTTTAAGATCTGCAATAGGGAAGTTGCTTTCCTGTGATTTAATTCAGAACTTTAGTTTATTTAAGCAAGTGTGATTAGTATAAGTTTCTTTACTACAATGCTAAGTTGCTTTTGGAATTGAGCATATATAGTGCGTGGTTATCTTTGAAATAAAAAGACTTCCCTGGGTTGATAATTTATGTATCACTTGATTGTTGGAATCAATTAAGCAATTATAGTGACCAACAATATTATGTTTAATTTTATCTTAGACTTCCAAGTCTAGTCTTGGTCCTCACCCTCACAAGGGTTTGAAAAGAGGTATTTTGGTTGTAACTCAAAAAAACATTTATTAATAAAATATGGTTATTCTCAATTGAGGCTTGTATTTCTGATTGTTTATTGTTATATTCTTTATTTCATTCATTTTAATATTTTACAAGCATTTACATATAATATGTTTTCATTGTTTTAGCATAAACACACAACTTTATAATAGCATTAGGTCCAAGAACATATTTCTTGAGAGTTGATTGATATTTTTGCATAGGTTATAAACCCAAGGTAACATTCCCACCCATCTTACCTTAGCCTAGTAATATTAAAAAATGATTGAGAGAGAACCTTCCATTCCTTGCCTTAACATTTTTTTGGCAACCATATTGGGGAGTTATGTTTTTCTCTGCAATTTTTTTCTTTGTATATTCTATTTTGTATTGTTTTATTAATGACCTTTCCTACCCGGTCGCCACCTGGTTTTAAATTTCCTAATCAAAGAAATATTTGTGCTTGTCTTTTTTATTTTACTCTTGAAACTGACTGCACCCGAGCAGAAGTTGAGCATTCTTGGGAGGCCATAGCTAGATACATTGAAACTCATTACCAAAGAGAAGTCCTTCAAAGGCGATCTCAAAATAGGGCTCCTCAGTGAATAATTGTCTTATTTCCACTAATTCTCATCATTCTAGACGTTTAAGAGGTCAATCAACCAAATTTGATCCTTTCCTAGAAATAGGAAGGAAAAAAATTGTTGAGAATCTTCAGTCTACTTAGAAGATCTTCTTTTTCTGATTCTTCTTCAGAAATAATAGGTATTTTTGTATCCTTCCCTCCTTGGAATGCCACAATTACTTCATCCAGTGGTGGTTATGGTAGTTATGGTGTTTCTACATCATCACAATCTTAAACATCTTTCTTGATAGGAAGTATGTGCAACCATTATAATATTGTTGTTTCCACTACGAATCCAGCCAAAGTAATTTAACAATTTGGTTTATTCAAATTTGAAGAATATTTGGACGCTACTCCATGGCATGTGTCTTCTCCACTTAATTTAGCTCCAGCTACAACTCCCTTTCCTAAATTCAAAGACCATTTTCCCAATTTTTCTGGAAATGGCACTATATCGATTAATGAGCATCTCATTGCCTTTTCTAACACTTGTCATAACATTGGGGCAAATGATGATAATGTTTGTATGTGCCTTTTTTCAATTCATTATAGGGAAAAGTTGTAGCTTATTTTTTTGATTTGCCTCCAAAAAAATTCCTACTTGGAATGAATTATCTTATTGGTTGAAGTTTACATATGACAACCCCAAATTCCAACAGATAAGCTTAAAGATTACAATAATCTTGTTTATAACAAGGGTGAAACCATCAAATATTTTAAATTGTGTTTCACTAAATTGTATAATCAAATCCCATATATAATCAGACCTCATAATCACGTCGATTTGATGCATTACTATAATACTTTACTTGCATCTTATAGACATAGGCTCTAAGAAAAGAATTTTGATAATCTAGGATCTGCTTTACAAACCTCCTTGGAATTTGAGGGACAATTGGTTAGGATAGGTCTTCCAAGTGAAGATTATGTTAAACAAAATGACATTTCAACTGTTTTACAGTTGGTACATAATATTTTGAAAGAAAAGATGTGACTTTTACATCAACCCCAGTTGAAACTTCCACATAGGCTACTTTTAGAAATTAACCAACTAATTTTCAAACTAATATTCAACCAAATGCTATTCTTTCAAGACTCTAGTGCAATTTTTGTGATGATAACCCCGATGAGAGTACCCGTGAGGTCAAAAAGGGAGCACAAGATAAAATCTTTGGAAAAAAAGTTGATACAACTATTGTTGCCTTAGATTGGACTCCAGAAGAGGATGTGATGATGGTTGATACTATAAATAAATCATGTTAGGGTATTTATACACTTAGGAGTTTGTTAAGATCTACTTGGTCTAATGTGTTGTTAGTTAAACGTGTGTTTCTTAGTGTGTTTCCTTAGTATGCATTAGTATGCATTTGTAGTTAGGAAATTCGACAGTCACGATATGTTCCCGACATAGAGTGATCTTACAATTAATATTCTCCTCGATCTTAACGACCATTGATTTGTGGATTAACACCCAATTGGTCCATGATATATATTTAAAAAGCATGGAGGGTCATTTTTCGATGATCGATTGTGAGAAACTCTCTTGTAAAATCTCTTTGTAATCTTTTTTCTTTTGCATTAATAAACTGCTCCAAGTGGTCGCGTTGGTTGGGGCCGTGGATGTTTCCCTGCAAGGGTTTTACCACGTCAAAAAATCGGTGTGTTGGTCTTTGATCTGGTTGTGTGAGTGGTTACTAAAGGTGATCATCCTCTGTTGGAATACATGTGTTGTCAAACATGGTATCAAAGTCTGTTGGAAGACCCGATCATGTTGTAGATCGAGATCGTGAAGCTGAGTTGTCTCATCTCCATGTTCTGCCATCTTCATACATTTCTGGGCCGAGATGATTGTTCCATTGCATCTGGAGTGCTTGTTTCATTCAGTAACATTTTTCATTTCACTCGAAAAGGTTTTCGTTTTCCGAAGATACAACCCTTTCAACTAGATCTAGAGGTATACAGCCTGAATACACCCTTTTTAATTTTTTGCAGAGTATTATTTCGGTTTTATTTTGATTTTATATTGTTTGTTTTTGGATTGCTACTCTTTTAGATATGCATATGCTCTTTTCCCCGCGCCCTATGCGATCTCGGAAAATCAGAAACATATAGGAAAAGGTGCATTTTCCATGTAAGCTAATCAATATCTAACCCTTGTTGTCATCGAGAAACAATTTTTTTTTCTTGTGTGAAAAGAGTTTTTTTTAGCACGGTCTCCAAGGTCGTCAACAACAACAACAATCCTCTTGCTAAATAATACAATATGTTTTGCTAGCTCACTTGGTTAAAAGTTTCCTTATTAAGTAAGAGGTCTTGAGTTCAAGTCTCTCTTTTTGTTACTTTTTTGAAAAAGTTCATGCTCCATTGTAAAGTGTATTTCACTTCAAGTATAAAAGTGAATCACTAAAAGTAGCTTTAATATTTTATTGTAGAGTTATTTATTTTGTATGCATCTTTTCTTTTAAAAATTAATTTCATTGTAAAAGTAATCCACACTTCCTTTTATAAAAGTGGGTCACTTCATAAAGAAATTTACACCACCACGTGGTCCTTTGGTGTTATAGCAAGATTTGCCTCACCCTATGCAAATTTTCTCAAAAGACCTTTGTACATTTCCCTATGCAGACTTGAAGTCCCTTTTTACAGTTCCCATAGCTAAAAATAATATTTTTCCACCTATATGTGCCCTAACTATTATACATCATGCGTATATGTAGGTTGCACCACTACAGCCCGTGTACAACGGGTTTTGTGACCAAAATTAAAAAATGGTGTCAGGTTTCCATGTCACGTCACAAGATCCATGATCATTGACCTTCCA
>JASDQU010357717.1:0-11921 GCA_032191745.1 Picea mariana | reverse complement strand
AGAAAAATCATTTCGTGGTTTTCTCCTGATTTGGGTTTCCACGTAAAACACTGGTGTACTGTGTATGTGTGTGATTGTTTATTTATTGTTGCTCATTATTAGATAATAATTATACATTGATATAACATTTGAAGAAAAAGGATTATAATTACATTATTACTGATTCACCCCCCCCTCTCGGTAATCCAACAACCACTTCATCAAGCAATGATTGAATATGTTGTTGCAAAACCAAATATGACTCGAGACTAGAAGGGCCTTCCGACAAGGACCACACTCTTTGTTCCACTAGAACAATCAGGCATATTTGAGTAAGGTGATATCCCTTACAAATCTTACAAGGGAAATTGGGCTTACGTCCTATTCATCTAGGTATCTCCACAGTATCAATTCCCCTAGCATGACTTACAGTGGTTGGAGTGTTTTTCCCAACATGCTCGCAACAGATGGATGCGTGTTCCTAGCATGACTTACAATGGTTGGTTACATCTCTCCACTTGTGATGGTTAGTTAATTCTCATCAACTTGAATCATGAAGGTTGTTTACATATGTCTAATATGACTGGTAGAGATTGGACTCATGCCCCTGGCATGACTCATAAAGGCTAGCAGGTTGCTCCCAACATGACTTGTAGAGGATATGTGTTGGTCTCCAACATGATTAGAAAAGGTTGGAGACCTATTTCCAATAGGACTTACAATGACTATACTTTCACTCCCATCATGAGTAGTAGAGGTTGATTTATTGCTCACAACATTAATTGCAAAGGATGTTTTCATGTCTCCAACATGACTTGCAAAGGTTGGTGAATTAACTCTAGTATGAATGGCAGTGACTTGACTTGTGCCTCCAACATGACTTGCATAGGTTGGTAATTGGTCTCCAACATGACTCCAAGTCAGTGATATTTGTCCAACATGAATTTTAGAGCTCAGACTCTTGCCCCGAGCATGACTCACAGAGGTTGGTGAACTAATGCTAATTGACTTGAAGTGACTAGACTTATACTCATATCATTACTAGCAGAGGTTGTTTTCATGTCTCCAACATGATTAGTAGAGGTTGGTGACTTATTTTTATTACTATTCCTCTTCCTATTTATTTTATACTTTTGGTTACTAGTAGCTATACTTTCACCAAATGAGGCAGAAGGAGGAAAAGTATACGTTACTGATGCATAAGGTAAATAATCCACATCAATTCGATGCTCGTGACATATGAGAAGCATCAATATCATTTGGGACATTTAGAGTGGTCCACAAATGAATCGATAATCCTACATTCAACCCAGGAATGCTCAAAGTGACCATCAAGGCAACACTAATGTTTCCAAAGAAAGGAAAATCACAAGAATCCCCTTGGGAGTGGATCTCGTGGTTGATATCCTCAATAACTTTATCCATGGCGTTCTTATGCATAGGTTCATCCTTTGCGAGATTGTTCACATCTGATAAATCCTCACACAATGACTATGGAAAACCAGTGGTATAAAAAACCATGCCTTTTAGGAGGCGGCTCCACGCTTTCAAGAGAGAGACCAAGGATACTTCACAACTATCGAAGCACCTTGAATCAACAATCTGAAATTGATGGTACAAACACAACCTAAGGCCAACTATACAAAGTAACACTCCATTAAAAATTTCGAAGAGAAACATCACAAAAAAATAACTTCTCCAAATATTAAGCCTAGGTGGATTAGGTCCTGAGTCCAAAGAAATGAAAAAGAGGATAAGAGATGTTCTAAAAACTAAAATGGGTTTATTAATTCCAAATATCGATGAACGAATAAGTGAGAAGCAGTTAGCTTGACCTCCATGTAACTTCCTTTCCTCATGCAAGTAACCCTCTCTTTGTGGGGAACCCTCTAGGAGTATTGAAAGTGTGATACAACCTCTACCTCAGGTACAATGGGAAGCCCCCCGTAGTCACCTCTGATATACCTAGGAAAGGATAATAGAGCTACTAACTCACAGTTGGTTTCCAAAGGGTACAGTCGACAATCACGACTGAACGGATGGGTAGGGTAGCTAGGCCCGAAGCTCCAAAAGTGCTACCTCAGAGGGATATTTTGGCACAAATGAAACCCCTATATACAATCAATAAACTAAGTTTGGTCAAGTCTCGGAGGGGTAATCTCCTCAACTCTTCCTCACATAACCTTGTGTTTATCTCTTGTGTTAGAGGAGGCTCTTGGCTATACCTATACAAAAAATTGTATTTTCAATGATCCCTAAGTCAAACTCTTATGTTTTGATCAATGGCCTTAGAGAGTTACCTCTCCATCCTATTTAAAGGCCCTAGCCTGGAATAATTTGTGAACCCTATAAACAAAAGTCTCGTACATTTTAAATTTAACATTAATATTAAGTGGTGGTTCTTTACTCAAAGGGTACAAAAGTGCAATTGATGTTGTTTGAGACTCTTGCACAATGAAACTTATAAGAACACTAACAAAGAAAAATTTACACTAATTCTATAACAAAAAAGAGTTTCAAGCAAGAAAAATACATGAACAACTAATGAAAACCTTAAAATGTAGTTTTTTTTTTCTTTCCAATGCAATATGCAATCCAAACTATACTTTTTCAATATGAAAATGCGATGCATGTCTTACTTTCAAATGAAAAATGAAATATAAGTATTTTACTTTTTCAAATGAAACCAAACTAGTGATGCAAATAAGAATCTAAAATTATCAAAAAGTGAAACTATGCTTTTGAAACTAGTGCAAAGGGAGGGAAATAATACAAGAAAATGGATTTTTATTTTCTTTTTCAAAACACAAAACAAAGAAAAAGAAAACTAAAACAAGAAAAAATTTGTTTTACGTTGGAAAAATAAGAATGCAAGAAATGAAGAATAGTGACTCCAAATCATAAATTCAGACTCCATATATGACTGTAGAAACAATCAACAAACTGAAAACCTAAAGGAGAGATTCTTCTTCCATTGATGCAATCAAAAAAAAGAAAACCAAAGAAACCTAAAACACAAATTTTTTATTTTCTTTAGTTAAAGCACCCAACAAGACTTCCAACTGCTTCAAAAGATATAAAGCAACCTTCAGACAACTCAAAGTGACCCAAAGAACTTTAAAAAGAAAATTCAAGGCTAAAAAATATTGGAAAACAAAAGTAAACAATTTCCCAAAACTCATACACTTATTTTTCCTCAACAACATGCATATGTACGCGACCTAACCTTGAAAAAAATGCTTATATACACAAACTAAAAAAGAGAAAGCAGTGTATTCCACTCAAATTAATCAAATATAATTGAATAAAGCTAAGTTAAGTCTCAAAGCTCAAAGATACAGGTCTGAAAAATAAAACCAAAACTGACATAGAAGAAAAAACAAAAATCATAAAGGAAACCCCTAGGAGCTAAACTAGTTATGCAATCCAAGAGTAACCAAAAGAATCCAAAAAAGCACCAAGATTATTTTATTTTATTTTTTCACAATTTTAAGACTTTAACAACCTTCTATAGCCAACAAGAAGTTTTAGGAACATTCTCCCCAAAAAATCCAAAACAGAGCTTTAAAAGGATGAAAAATAGAAGGAAAAAACACCTCCCATAGGCCATACACCCTTTTCCCCACTATAGGGAGCGTATATAAACTTGCATATGCATGTAATAATTCTATAGGGAGTGTATGTATGTGCCCAAGCCTTCTACAGGGAGCGTATATGACCCATAATTCCAAAAAAACACTTAAGCGATTGTACACACCTAATCCTTCTTCAGGGAGCATATGTATGTGCTTTACTCTTAGACATTAAGTGCAAGTGTGCTTATGTCATTAAAGGAAAAATCATATACACCTTAAGAACCCAAGAAAAGCTTGAAAAAACCTAGGTCTAAAGCTTGAAACTGGAGGATAATTTTCTAAAAAAAATAATTGAAAAATCTGAGATAGAAAGAAGGCCAAAAGTCGAGAGAAAATAAAGTACAAGTCCCTAAATCTAACCCAAAAGGATAAATTCCCCAATATTGTCACCGATTCTGTTATTTAGAGATTTCTCCTATGTCTATGGGTCATAGCCACAACATAGCAATGACCTTAAAGGATGAACCTAATCTCAAAAAGTAGTTACAAAAAATAACTAACTAACTTATCCTTGTAAAGAGAATGGAGACTAAGTTGTATCATATGTTTGTTGTCTATCCACAGTTGAATCTTTGCTCCAAAGCTCCAATGTTTTCTTTTATTATCTACACACACACACATAATGATAACTTACAAGAGAGAGTTAGTTATAGAAATAACTAACTTTTAAAATATAGCAATTGAAAACAATTAGTATTCTAAACTATTGAACATTTAAATGAGATAATCATTCGATAAAACTCATAAGTGGACAGGAAAAAGGTCTCTTTATTAGATAGAAAACAAAAAATGATGGTTACAACCTTTGTCTCTAGAAGGTGTTTCTCTGGAACCTGCATCTGGGTTCCTCCACCGGGCTAGTGAAGGTCAACTACACCTCTGAGTTCTTCACTCGAACAAGTCTTAGGGAAAAGTAAGGATTCTCTCTAACAAGATATAAAGGAGTGAATTTCACTAGAAAAAATGGTTCTCAGGCCTAAGGGGATTTCACTAACTCGAAATAGGGGATTTTAGACTCTGGGAAGAATTTACCAACATAACGATGCTTCCAATATGATTATCCTCACCTTTATCCTTAGGCTCTTTGTATACCCTCTCCAAGTGGTTGGAGTGGTTACAAATAGTTGTAAACGGGAAATAGGGGGTCAGTAATTGGGGAAACCCGTGAACCCCACCCAAAAATACACAATTCATCATTTTTTTAAGCTAAATAAAGATGTACATGTTGTTGGCTCTTCTTTTTCTTCTTCTTGGGCTGACCCAGGTTCTGATCTCAAATAGCTTTCCAACAAAACACTCAAAAACTAGAGGCCCTCCTAGTAAACCAGAAGGAAACGTTGCGCATAGGGTGCACAACGCAGTCTCACCCAAGATAGATTTTATGGGGGACTACAATACTCAAGTATTTGCAGTCTAGGAATGAGTGGGGATCTGTGATTGTGTTCTTTCTTCCTTATGCATTATCCTTGTTAATCATTCAATTACTTCTATGATTTATTCATCTCTTAACCTATGCATGCATGTTGTTATAACTACTTTAACCATTCATTATTAAGCTAGTGATCAACAGAAAGTAAAGCATTCATTAACCATCACACATAACACAAGGTTTACTGTGGTTCACCCCCTTCTGGGGCTACATCCACAAAGATCTGGCTTCTCTGGTCTTTTATTTATTCTGCTACAAAATATTGCATTGCACGCATTACATCTTCAGTAATACAATCAAGGTTGAGGGTAAGAACCCTCTATGAGGCAGGCTAGATAACACCAGGCTCCTCGGCCCATGACCTAACCATTCAAGACTACCTTACTCGACTCTTATACAAGACTTAATATAATCAACAACCCATAAAATCATAATAATCAACTCTCTCTATATGATCTCTCTTTCATAGACTTCCTAGGTCCTTATTTATACTATTTTATCGGCTTATAGCCATTACAATCTTGTCAAAAACCCTAATCCTATCATGGTTTGGATTATATTCCTGCACGCCATGTTGCTTTTTCTCCTGCATGCTGCTTTTCCTTATTTTTCTTCATGTTTCTTTCTTGCCACCTGTTGTGCGCACTCCAACATTAGGTCTTCCTTTCCAAAAATAGGTCTTTCTTTCCAAAAATAGGTCTTTCCCAAAACAGATCCTTCTCCAAAAATAGGCCTATGCCCAAAATAGACTTCCTTCTCAAAATAGGTCTGTGCCCAACATGCCCCCAACACTAACATGTGGCTCATCTCAAGCCACTTAGGTAGTGCGTGATCCATGTACATCCTTTTCCAAACTGTGGAACTTCTCTTCAACTTCCTTTCCTTTTTCCCACATCTATGTAGCTTTCTCTATTAGTGCGTCAACTATCTATGTTGTTATCTCTTCCTGTAGTAATGTTGCACCTTCTAAATGTGCCTGTGTCATGTTCATCTTCTCTTCCTCTAGTTGCGAAATCATTTGTGCTGCTTGTTCCTGGAGGGGTTCTAATTGAGCTTGTCTTTCTTACTTATGTGTATGCATTGTCTTTAACTATGCCTATAGAGTATTCATTTCAAAGGTTCCCTTCAAGTGCTTCGTGATACTCATTTTTTTTTGGTGTTGCTTTAACTCTTGTATGACCATGCTGATTTTCTCCTCTTCTTGGTCCAATTGTTGGACCTTTTCATCCTCTTCTAAAATGATCCAAATGTGCGTAGTTTTTTCAAACAACTCTTCGAATTCCCTCACTTCTTTTTCCATCTCCTCTATTTGGAGTGCAGAGTGTTTTTCTCTCTATTCTCGAACCTCAGGAGGAGTCATAGGATTAATCTTTTCTTTTAGTTCCTTGATCTCCTGCCTCTATCCCTCAATCATCTGTGAAATAATTTTTGTTTTTCCTTCTTCACTCCTCTCTAGTGCTTGCACGCTATCTGGCATACAGTCGTATACCATTTTTATCCCTTTCTCTAGATTTTCAATGTGTTCTTTTTCCTCCTCTTTCTCCTAGGTCAGTTGGTCACAAGTGATTTGTAAATTTTTGGCGACTCCCCTACCCACCTCCATGTTAGTTGCATCTGCATGGGCTCTAGATTGTATTTCTTGTATTATACTGGCCTGGAGTCCATATAATACCTTGGTGGGTATCTGTGCCATGACTAGTTCAAATTGCTCAATTTCCCCCATGGGTTTCTACACAGTATCTTGATTCATTCTAATCATTTGGTGAGTGACTTTGAATGTTTCGCTACCTTGCACTACCAACTATACTATATCCTCTCCTTCTTTCTGTGCAAGGGGTCACTGTGTCTTTTCATGTCATTGCGTTGTGTCCTGTGGTACTGCTTGACTCCGTAATTGTTGTAGAGTTTCATGGAATTCTATGAGTTTGGCCATGATCTCTTCTCTTTGTGCCTCTACAACATAGACCACCTCTTCACCCCTATCTTGGACCTTTTCCGCGATGAACTCAACATCATCCTCTGTTAGGGTGATGACTGGGTCTCTATGATATACTTCCTCTTTTTGCACGCCTCTTCTACCTGTGATGGATTCCTTTTTATCTGAGATGGTTACACACCACTCATTGTAACTTGTACCCTTTCTTCACCAGCCTGTGATGTATCTCCCTTTCTGGCATCTTGTTGGTTGTCTATCCTTTCCAATATTGTTGTCCTCCTTGGTATTTTAGGCACTGCGATACTTCCTGACAACTAATTTCGTGCTGCATCCTTTCTAGTGTTATTAGTTGGATTGTTTTTTTTTAGGAACCTCCTTTAGCCTTTTCCTTGGGCTTGGTGGATTGTGTCATGGATGGATTTGTTGCTATTTTTTCTACTGCCATATTCCACTGCGTTGGCTAGTCTCTGATTACCCAATCAATTTCTTTCATTGTGACGCAATATTGCATCTCCATCCATGCCTTCTTTGGATCACTTGAGGCTTATCCACATGTGATGCATGGATGCCTTGAACCTGGATATCCCTTTAGTTTCATGGACTAACTCCATAGGAATGCACCACACATTGGTTGTGCGTTGTTGTATTTCTTCAAGCAACATCACAAATACTATGTTATTTACCTGTTGATTTTTATTGTCTTTGGCCTACTAGAGGGACTCATATATGGCAGCATATCACTTTCCTTTCCTATCCAGGAAGGCTGGAAACTTTGTCTCCTACTACCCTGCCAAGGATATAATAATTATGAGCCAAGAGTAATGGAAATCATTTCCATTATCCTGTGCATCTTTGTAATCAACCAAAAATTGGTTTAGGAGGTACATCACCCAACTAAACATCACTCCTTTCGTGCACTGTGTAGCTACTAAGATGACTCCTGCTAGAGATTCTTCTTTATTGCATTTCCTCAGCAGCATGCAAGTCATAATCTTGCCGATGAGCCTTGTCGCATTTCCATTAATGTATTTGAGCACAATTCCCATGCTCCCCTGCTGGTCCCAAATTGTGCTTTTACCAGCTCGATGATTTCCTTCTTGCACGCCTTGTTATCCAAGTACTCCTATGGTTATGCACCAATTGTAGGTAAGCCTATAATATTGGCAATCAACACCACATCTATCTCTACCATCCTATCCATCCAAAGGATTCCACCATGTACCTATGCTAATAATTATTTGATGCAGATCCCCACGTTTTTACCACGCCCGAAGTGCAGTATGTCTAGGAGGTTAATTACCCCGAAGTTGTACAACCTCGTTATCCACTGCATGGGCTCCTTTATAGGTTTTCCTAGGGATTCAATTTCCCCTGTGTTTGATAAATAGGTTTCTTTGGCCAAATCTGGGAATTTTGTAGAATCGCGCACATCGTGGTCCGAGTACCTCAGTTTAGGTACTTTTCCGAGCATGTCATCCATAGTGACCACTGCGTCTGGGAGGTATGTAAGTGTGATGTTTGTGGCATCCTATGCCTTTCTTTTCTTCCCAACAGAAGATGGGAATGCCTCTACTATTTCTACGTCATCTTCCTCCCTCTCAGAGTCTGGCCGGTTGGTGATGTACTTCACCAACACCTCTTCTTCATTAAGACCTTATTGTTGACCCATCGTTTCATCAGGTTTAACAGGTGTTTTATGATTAGGGTTTGGAATCCCATTTCGGGTCCCAAAAATCTTCCCTACTTCCCCTTGCGGCATTGTCGATGTTTCCTCCTCAACCTGTGTCAGGTTTCTCAACTTTGTGTCTGAAGTAGTGACATCTTCAAGCTCGACCACATTCTCGGGATCTCTCATCCTTTCCTTTCACCTTTGGCCCTATCGAGTAACCTGTACATACTATCCTGGAGCACCAAAATTTGGTGGTGTCATCTTTTATCCAATTCCCACACTCACTTGATTCTTCACACAACTCTAGCTAGGGCACTCACTTGTATCTTTCTCTGTGCTAAAAAATCACTAAGTATTGAACTAATGCATGCTTTATGCTCTTTATAGACCTGGTAATAATTGTAATTCACTTTTTCCGTGCATTTTCACTTAGTGCAGTTTTTTCTGCGCATTGTCTTTCGATGTTTATTGTGACCTTTGTTTGAAGAAGCTAAAGAAGAAACAGTCCAAGCTAGAAGTGGAAGCAACCTGGAACCAGAAGTCAAGAATAAATAACAAGCCAACCCAGAGACCATAGAAGAGCTAAAGAATTGACTTGGGGTGAGTTAAGGATTGTGGTTGGAGCCTGTTGGGCCCTTCGTTTTGATAAACAGAAGTTGCACAAGCTATTTTGGAATTAGAAAGCCGACCAAAGGAAGGAAAAAAAAACAGAGAAAAAGGAATGTGCAACAAGAAACAGTTGGAAGGACAATGCAACACCAGTTTTGGGATAAAGAGTTTGCAATTGAATCAAGAAGAAGAGAGAACTCTCGGGTTCTCAACCAGAAAGCCTGGATCAGATTATACATATAGGAGATCAATATGATTGTAAGGGGTTGTTGGGGGTTGCTAGAGTTGCTAGAGTTGCTAGAGTCATTATTTTTACTATTACTGTAGTTATTAGCTAAGTCCCGAGTTCTGGGTTAGAAACCTAATTGATAATGTAATAGATTCATGTAGTATTGTAGTGTTGGAAAGAGCAAGAGACTAAGATAACCTTGTCTCACATTAGTATGCAACATTTTTTGATTGTCTTTGGTATGACCAACTGTATCTGAGACTCAAGATGATATTGTAATTTGAGAAGAAAACATGTTCTATGATAATACAATGGGAGACCCAAATTTTCTTGAAAATATCTTGTGGACTTAGTCTTTGAAATATATTGAATGCTATGTTATATTTTATGTCTAATACACTTAAATGGTTATAATTTACATGAGAATTTCATCACAACTCTATTTTTCTCATTCTTGGTTAGGAAATGTTCAGGACTGTGATAGGTTTAATCTATCTTGTGTAGGAATGATAAGAATCTTGTTACTTCGGAGGTTTTTCTGAGTATTCTCCTTACCCTTCTCTATCCTATTCATCTCATTTGTGCTTCAGGTGAGACTTCTTCCCTCCTGGGAAGTTGAAAATTCCAGCGCACTAGAATACATCGATACCTTTTGTTGATAACTTGAGAAGGACCCTAGTCTGATCACTTTTGTGCCAACAAATGGTTCTATTGTTGGGACCTGTGCTTTAAAAGGGAACTTGTAAGGAGAATGATTCCGTGGATCTATAGATATGATATTCGACAATGGTGGGAACAAAATTGTGACACTTTATATGGAAGGAAGAAGATTTGTGAGGTTAAAGCGTGAAGGCTACCAAATATTTTGTCTTCTACTCAGAAAGATCGAGCGACCAGTATGAGATATTTTGGGTAAAATTTCTGGAAGAAATGTTCCATTGGGTAGATCATCTACAAGAAGCTCCAGAATTCAAATAATGTGTCAAGAAGACATGTACGTGGGACACATATAATATCACAACACTTCATCAGTTGGATCACCAGATTACACGAGCAATCGATTTATGGCTTAACACGACTATGGAAGGATATATCATTGAATTCATAGCTAATAATCACCAATCTTTTTCACATAAAGAATAAATTTTCAAGGAAGGTGCACGTTGGAGACTTTTGATGGAAATTCCCCTGTGTATCAAAGCATTCTTGATGGAGGAGGGGATGATAACTATTCCCTCAACTGAGATGGTAGCCTAAAGACAAATGCTTGGGGTAGGGTGATTTTGGGGTAGGATCATGACCTAAGAAGGGGAAAGGGTTCTTTGATAGATGGGGGAAGATCAAGAAAATAACGCAAGAAATGAGTGATCCTTGAAAAGAGTTTCCATAGTTGAGAATCGGTGGCACAGAAAGGTAACGAAAGCAAAAAGCAGTCTGAGGTGTCGCATAAATAAATAGGATCAAGAGGAACATATGAAATAAAGAAGGAAGAGTTGAAGAAGGTAAGAAGACAAGAAATATTGTCCAGTCTAAGATTACAATAGAGAGAAGCACAGAGAGAAAGGAGTCCCCAGGTGAGTGGACAAGAAGAGGTGTGTGCAGAAGCAAGGGAAGATGAAGCATGTCTGGATCTTGCAGAAGATCAAGAAGATTCAACCCCGATATGAAGAAACATCATGAATCAAGTCGAGAAGGTTGCTCTTGAGGAAGAAATTGAGACCCCCCAAATCAAACAAACCCTCCCAGAAGTCAATGGAACCAACCCCGAATAACATGTTCCCATGTGTCCTCTATACCCGCGATAATCTTTATACTGCATACTTATTCTAGTTCCATTCTGTTGCATCCAGTTAGTCAGTCATAGTCTATAAGTGTAAACATTGGGAGGATATTGGGATCCCCTGACATAGCACAACCAAGGCTGTTGTGTTTTATTTTACTAGGAATAGTAAGACCCAAAATGGCTAGAAATATGGGAGGCTCAATCGCCCAATACCTAAAGTTCTAGGGTAAAGGGTATCATGATGTAGAGCAACAATGGTTCCTCTGTGAATCCATCTGTAGATCTAGAGGGAATCTTGATGCAAATAAGTTAGTAGAGTTTCAGACTACCTTGAGGGGTCATTCCCTCAAATGGTACATGAAGGCTATTGAACCAAGGGTGAAAAGACAAGCGTTCACCCTTCCCCAAGTTCATTTGAATTTCATCGCCAAATTCAAACTTCCTCAGTCATAGAAACAATCTCTCTATGAGTTGTGGGATATTCAACAAAGGGAAGGATGTTAAGAACCAAAATACAAATATAGCATAGAAAAACCTCAAAAAAAGTACTCAACGCCTTGAAAAAGAGATAATTTCATATAATAAGCCTCTTCGAGGGGGCAACCTCCTTTTACCCCACTTAAATGTTCAAGTACAAGATTATTCAAAATGA
>JASDQU010357716.1:791-11909 GCA_032191745.1 Picea mariana | reverse complement strand
CACAAGATTTGGCAGGCAAACATGCTAGTAGGGGGGCCAAAAGTAAGCTCAAAGGGTTGAATAGTGTAGGAGAGGGGTTTCAAGCCAGTTTTGATAAGTTAAGGTTCATGGCTGAAGACCAATCGCTAAGGGAGACAACGGAGCTGCACGAGGTAGTGGAGGAAGCCAGGAGGAAGTCGGCGACGGGAGAAGGTGAGGAGCACAAAGTTGGTAAGGAGGACTCATACAAGTCTAATGTAAAGGCTTGGAAAGCCAAGAAGATAAGATCAAGGGTCACTCTTGGCATAGACATAGGGATGAAGGAGATAAGCCTCCTATCTATGCACGGGCTGGTAGGCAGGTTCAGTTACAGGGCGTTGGGAGCTAGGGAAATACTTAGTTGGGTGGAAGAAACCTGGCACCCAGTTCTGGGCTATTCTCTTGATGTTTATATCCTTATTAAAGGATGGTATTGCTTTATCTTCAAATCCATGGAGGACGTAGAGAAAATACTTAAGCAGGTGTGGTTGGTCAAGGGAGGGAGCCTGATGATAAAAAAGTGGCACTGTGCATTTAATCCCAAGAAGGAAACAATCTGTTACAGACATCTTTGGATTCTATTTCCTGGATGGTTGCTATGCTTATGGAATTTAGAAGCTTTAAAGGAGACAGGTGATAGGTTAGGGAAGTTTTTATGTGCAGATCCAAAGCTGTTCTCTGGATCTGATAGGCGCATGGGTGAAATATTGGTAGAGGTAGACTTGTTTGAGGGTTTGCCGGTAGAAATTGAAATTGCGTGGAGAGATATTGTGGTGTTGCAACGCCTAGACTACCTAGGGACTTCGTTTAGATGTTTTGAGTGCAAGCGGACGGGCCATCTTCGGCACCAATGCAGGAGGTAGATTACGAAGGCGATAATTGATGGATGTGAGGTCCCTACCAATTTCGGCGTTGTTGTTTCAGAGAATCTTTCAGACGGATGGTTCAAGCACATTTCTCCCTCGAATATGGATCGTGATTTTCCTGCGGGTAAGCCCAACTATTATTTTCCTGTTGTCTTTACTTCTCCCACAACCAAATTAAATGAAGGTAGCTTTAATGCTGGAGTGAAGTCTCTAAAGTTAGCCAGTGATCCCAAAGACAGTATTGGGATAGGTTTTCCCCCTGTGAGTGAGGTTTCTTTGATCCTGATTTTGAAGGATAATGAAGGTATTGTGCAGTCTGCGTGTATCGTAGGGAGGATGGTTGAAGGGAGAAATGTGGGGTTCCTGACAGTAAAAATTTTAGAGATTGTGGAGAGGGTGACCCGTACCGATGAGGATTTTATCCATTTGATACAGTGGATTGGGGGGGTCCCAATAGGTAGAGGAGGGATCTTGGGAGAAGGGTGCGCTACTTCGATAGGAAGCCTTAGTGGAGGAAGGTTGGGGGTAGCAGATTTGGGGTCAGTCTCTCAAACTGGACCAGATCCTGATTTTCCTTTATTTTTCATTTAGAATGATTTTTTTATCTTCGAGCACAGGGAAATCAGATAGCTCGCCTTCCCTTGGTTTTAAGCAGGCAGAGACTTCTGTTGTCATTGTGGAGCAAGGGAAAATGAGTCTTTCCTTGTGTTTGGAGGTCTTTATAGAATCGGGTGAACAAAGTTATGGTAAATGGGATAACCCGAATGTTATTTGCAATTCGATTGATATTTTATCTTCGAGCGTAGGGACTTAAGCTCTAGTAAGGGTTCACGTGAGCTCGAATAGCTCGCCTAACCATGATTTTAATCAGGTAGGAACTTCTGTTGTCGTTGTGAAGTAGGGGCAGAAGTGTCTTGACTTGTGTTCGAGGGATTCTGTAGCAACGGGTGAACAGAGTTGTGGAAAACATGATCACATGATTGTGTTAACTGAGATTGAAGAGGCGATCACTGATCATGTGTCGTCTTATAGAGAGGTCCTTACCAGAACTTCTTTGCTGAGTTTTTATGGAGGGGAGAGTATTCAAAAGCAATTGGAAAAGTCGTGTAAAGAGATGTCCCCTTTGAATCCTAATCCTCATATTCTAAGGGGCAAGGAATCATTGAAAAAAGGTGCAGTCCATGGAGGTCTCGAAAAGGATTTCTCACCTTTAAAGACTAGAAGTGCAAGGAGTCTATGGATCGAGAAGCAAATTCGAGAGTTGAATTGTTACATAGTGATTGATGGTGTGAGGGCACTTAGGGCACAAAAATCCCTAGCACAGGTAAACAAATGATTGTGGTCACCCTAAATGTGAGAGGAGTGGGGGGTAGCTCCAAGTACCTTTCCCTAAAAAGACTTTTAGATTTAGTGAAGCCTGATGTAATTCTTATACAAGAAACTATGGTACGGGTGGAAAAAGCAAGGGATCTTTTTGTTAAATTGTTACCACACTAGTTTTTTTGTGGAGTGGACTTCACAGGTCTCTTTGGTGGGATGCTCTCAGCATGGAATCCAAGGAAAGATGACTTTTTTGCTTACTTGACTCCTACAGGGATAATGCTGGAGGGACGTGTAAAAGACCTTGACAAAAAATTGAAGGTGATCAACTGCTACAAGCCTTATTATGACAGAGAGGTCTTTTGGGAGGAGATTAAGAATGAAGGTATTTTAAAAGAGCAAAATGTAATCTTGGGGAGTGATCTCAACTTTACTACCTCATTCAGAGAGGTGTGGGGTGATCATGCTAGAGTTGATTCTTTACATCCTTACTTTAGTAAGTTGCTACGAGGGGAGGGGATGGTGGATGTGGAACCATTAAAATTGTTGCCTACTTGGAGAAATGGTAGAAGAGGACAACAATATATTTCCAAGAGGCTGGATCGATTTCTGATTTCTGAGGACCTTGCCTCCACAGGATTTAGATACAGATCTGTAGTGTGTAATGTAAATATTTCTGACCATATGCCAATAATTCTACACTTGGAAAAAGAAAATAGAGAGGTCAACTTTCCCTTTAAGTTCAATTCTATTTGGCTGGATGAGACATAATTTGTTAATTTTGTCAGGTCCAATTGGGCAGGATTGTTGGGTACAACGACCTTAAATCCTATGGAGTCAATTGTACAGAAGCTAAAGATACTCAAAGCTTGGATGATTAATTGGGAAAAATGGAAAAAACTAAAAGCAAAGGAAGAATTGGTTAAGCTGGAGGTGGAACTAGATATAAGTTATTCAAATCATTCTGGTGGATTTGAGAATGAGTTTGAAAGAGTGTTGATTGTTGAAAAAGTGCAAAGAAAAATGTTTTTATTGAAACAATAAGAGGAAACCTGGCGGCAGAAGAGTTGACTGAATTGGCTGGCATCAGGTGATAGAAATACAATTTTTTGTCATGCCTATGCTAACGCTAGAAAACAGATCAACACTATATGGGAATTGTCCAAGGAGGATGGGACAGCGATTTCTAGCAATCAAGAACTTCAAAAAGAAGCAGTTGGATTCTTTCGAAATATTTTCTTGGCCCACCCGAACCTTGTCATTATTGATCAACTTGCAATCTTAAGGAATTATCCTAGGATGTTCACAGAAGAAGATAGTCAAAGGATAACCTTTCATGTATCTTCAGCAGAAGTTTTGTCAATTCTCAAAGGATTTAAAGCTTCAAAAATCCCTGGGCCAGATGGTTTGACCGTAGGGTTTTTTCTGGCTTTTTTTAATATTCTGGGTGATGAATTAGTGGAGATGATTGAAGAATCTAGAAAGAAAGGGGGGGTTTCTGGAGCCTTGAATGCAACTTTTCTTGCTATGATCCCAAAGAGTGAGAATCTAGGAAATTTCAGGGATTATAGGCCCATAGCTCTATGTAACCTGTTGTATAAAATCATAACAAAAATTATTTCCAATAGAGTTAAAACTTCTCTGTCCAATGGTATATCAAAAGAACAATTTGGCTTTCTATAGGGTAGACAAATCACCGATGCTATTGGCATAGTTTAGGAAGTTTTGCATAGTATCAAGGTTAAAAATATCAAAGCCTTGGTTCTTAAACTAGACATGATAAAGGCTTATGACAGAGTTGACTGGGGTTTCTTAAGATTGGTGTTGCTATAGGTGGGATTGAGCTTAGAAGCTACTGATTGGATTATGCAGTGTGTAACCTCTGCAAACTTTGTTGTATTGATCAATGGAAAGCCTACAATTTTTTTTAAAAGCACAAGGGGACTTCTAGCCAATTTTGTTTCCTGCTCAATCAAGTAATGTGAAACAACCAATACAACCATGCAAATAACTGGATCACAAACTAAAATCTACTTCCATCCATGAGCGCATATATACCTAAAGAAATTGAAGATTAGAAAAAATGAACTAACATCCCATTCTTACAGTTACAAACATATGTCTTTATGTAGTCATAAATATAAGAATGATGACTCCAATGTAACTCCATATATCTTTCCACCGGATCATCAAAATCATACGAGAGTACCTCTCTTTGTTTTTGAAAAGAAATAAGCTGCAAGCTAATGTCACTATTGATTGCCATGGGATCATCAAAATCATATGAGAGTACCTCTCTTTGTTTTTCAAAAGAAATAAGCTGCAAGTTGATGTCACTGTTGATCATATATCTGATATTTGTTGAAGATTTACGTTAAAAAATGAAGGATCTCGGCTTACTGATCCCAGGTGATAGCTCCTCAATGGTTGGTGATGAATAAGAGATTAACTACCCCTGCATTTCCTCAATATTATTCTTATCCAGAAAAACACAAGGTTGCTGCAATATCTTTCCATTTTCTTTCAAAAATACAAGTGTAATTTGACAAGAAGAAAATTGATTTCATGATTTATAATTGGAGCAAACATCTCTTTAGATTCATAGCAATCAGAAAAATTTACAACAAAAAACTGATTATTTGCTTCTATTTCAATTTCCTAGGAAAGCACATGATTTCGAAAACCATGAGAAACTTGTTGAGGATCGTGAGGAACAATTTCTTCTTTAACCATTTATTGATTACAAACATCCTGAACTTCAAACCCCATACAACATTCCTCAAAAAGAAGGTCAACATAGTATATTTGTTTAAATGCAGCATAAAAATCCTTAAGTGAATGAATGCTAGCAACGGGGAGGGATTGACACCATTCATGAGCATGTTCTTCTAAATAAAATATGAACATCTTGATTAAGACATCCTCGTGGAAAAAAACATTGTCAAGCATGCATTTATGAAAATTTAATAAGTGTTCACCGAGATGATCATGCTTGCTTCCTCTAAATTTGGGAAGATAGGCATCCCATTCAGCTATAGTAGGCACTGAATGTGGGAACCAACTATGTTTGAGAAATCACAAAATGCATACCTCCTAGCAAGAATAGCATCCATTTCAAACCAATGAAGTTACCAATAGATTCATTTATCATGGAGTGGAGTCACCAAGTGAATGATATGCAGTCTGATATATGTTCACTTCTTGTTCACCATCAAGAAGAGAATCTGATTGATGTTGTTCTTCTAGGGAAGATTACTTCATTTCCGTCCCCGACAACGACACCAAAGATGTTAGTGATAGAATTTGACTTAAGACTGTTATTGAGTCAAGCCTAGCACATCTTAGATTAAAAATGGTTTGGTTGTGTTTAAGAAACTGTGAAAATGGTAGGATCAACAAGAGGGCAGTGAGCTAACTACAGATCAACAGTTAGCCATTGGGCATGGAGTCCATAAAAAACAAATAACCTTGATGTAACATTCTATGGGTAGACAAATCAGGTCAACAAAACTTAGATCAACTCCAAATTTGTAATGAGATGTAATGAAAGAAAAGAGGAAACAAAATGAAAGTTAACCAAAGAACACCTCTGATCTTTGATGTACTAATAGTAGATGAATAACTCAATATTTAGAAACCCTTCCTAAACCTGAATTAAGAACTTGAATATACATGTGGCAAAAATGAAAGCATAACCTATAAAATAACTCTCTCAACACGGAATTTGCATACGTATACCCTATAGCATCAAAATACATATTCAAGAAGATGAAAAAAAATGATTAACACTGAATAACAAACTGATCAGAAACTTTGTTATCTGTTGAAGTTCCTTTGCATAAAAGTCATGATAGGTTTTTCATGATATTACATAGACTTTCAACCCTTTGCATCTCACTCTCGGCCTCTCGGACTGCATCCCCCCCTCTTCATTACATACATAAGGATAGTTTAAATAGTAGTGTACATAAAACAAACTCTTGTTATTTCTCAGGCAACAATCTAAAATTGGAAATTGATTTTGGATAAGTTGTTGGTATCATTCCCTTCAAATTTTCCACTTGTACTTAGATCTAGTCTTGACCCTTTGATTGCTGAGAATAATTCTTTGAATCATGATTCGATGCCTTGAGATCTAGGATAACTGCACAATTGCCTGCTAATTTTTCTCCCTTAAATAAAAAATTTCTCTCGGAAGTGTGAATCAATCCTCTGCCTTCTATCTTTGTGCCTGAGATTTTGGGATCGATGCTCAACTACAAGCTTAAAATATGGAGATGATTATTATAGTAATCATTTGTTTTAATGTGATGATAATAGATCCTTAAATGCTGGATTAATTCCCTTGACTATTGATCTTCTACCTTGAATCCTTTATTAGGCACTTTGATACATGTTGTGTTCTCGACACAAGCATTCTGATAGTGAAGCCATGGCGAGTAGAAAACTTGCAGAGACAATTAATGGTTACCTGAGTGTTAAATACTTAGCATTTGTGTTCCCACAAGTTTCGACAGGGCACTTGTAATGGATGTTATTGATGACCTCAAGCTTGACATCTCTGCATTTCACACCTACTAGCACACTGGCTCTCATCAAACCATTACAGATGCCAAAAAATATCCAACTAGACCTTGTTGCTTTCCTTAAACTGGTAGTATAAGATACTACTATTTTGTTGTTACCCATTCATCATCTGCGTGAAAATTATGTGATCTGTTGGTTGATTGCGGAAATAGTTATCATTGGTGTTTGCTCAGTTGGGTTGTGGGTATACTCATGGAATTTGGTGAGAGTGTTGTCGATTACTTGGCGATCTTGGGTGTTTGAATTTAATTCTCAATCAATATACAATCTCCATAATTCAGTTGTAAACTCAACGATTGGGCACCTGTCTTTCACCTTTGTATTTTATATGAACCAATGAACATATATGTTCTTGATGCGTAGAGAATATGATATGCACTCCCTTTTGGGATCGTCCCTCATGGCACCTTGTGCGTTGGTGCTTGGACATGTGTGTCGCCTTGTGTTGAATGCTTGATGCTTGGTGCTGTCATGTGAGTTGGTTTTTGTGGTGTGACTTGGTAGTTGTATGGTTGATCCTTGGTGCAAATACCAGGTGCTTGGATTTGAACTTGGAAATTGGGCCTCGGGCCCAATAATGTTTATAAAACAAAAATTAAAATCATGTGAATCCCGAGCATCTCCTGCCAAAATTTAATGAAGGCGCTACCAAAAGTTCCAGTAGCGGAATTTTTTCTTTGAAATTGCTCAAGACGGAAAGAGAGCTAACATCGGATGTCAAGTGAATCTGAGGTCTATGTTGGGTTCGCAGATGGTGCTAGTCGACACACTCGGAGGCTTGCCTCCGTAGCTTGGGTGATCTTCACGGCCTTTGGCCAGTTGATGTCTTATGGAGGTATTTTTTTGGGCGAAGCAAGCAATAATGTTGCCGATTACAGTGTCGTAATGGAATTACTACTTGATGCCTTGTCACATGGTATTTCTCACCTCTGGGTTTATCTAAACGCTCAATTGGTTGTGTCTCAGTTAAATGGAATATACCGTATCTACGATCCCACCCTTCACCGACGATTCCTTAGGGTACATCTCTTAGAACGCTATTTTGATTATATTACTTATATTCATGTTCCTAGGAGATCTAATAAAGTAACTGATACATTGGCTAATCATGTATTATATTGGAATATTGCTCACACATAAAAGTAAAAGCACACACATACACGCATATGTAAATACATTTGTAAAAAATGTTTATCCATGAGGCAAAAATATGTATATATATATAAGAATGTGTCCAAAAAATAATGTCATAAGTATGAAAATGGGTTATAAAGCCTCAAATAGAGTCGGTATACATCATTGGGCTCAAGCCCTCACTACATAATAGAGTAAAAAAGGTGCCCTCGACACATATGTGGTCCAGTACTAGCTATAGCCTAGGCCTATCGGCCCTAGTATAATGAACTATGGTGTTCGCAAGATGACGAAACAACTAAACCCAAGTCTTGGGTACCCCTACAACATGTGGTACATGGCCGGGGGAAGGCCCTCTATCTATGCCATCGACACTGCATGAGTGAGAGTTGTCAGGTTCCTCTTGAAACGTTATAGTACTCTCTCAGCCTCTCCAGCTGGTGGTCCTCCCGTAGTTGTTGGTCCTCCTGATGTTGTTGGTTAGACATCCGCTCGAGGACAACGCCTGGTCCTGGAAAAGTCGGTTGGTCGTATCGGTCCCACATCTGTATATGACAGATCATTGATTTAGTACTTTGACATTACCATAAGAAGGATAATATTTAAAATTTAAAAATAAAATAACTTTAAAATGTGTATACCTATCTCTCCATGCTCCCCGTCAGGGGGCATAGGCATATCAGGATCCCTCAGGAAATTGATCCCTGCATAGGGGTAGTCCTCGATCACAGGAATTTGACAAGCCCACTAGTCAAAGAATTTGTCATCGAAATCCTCTTGTACTCTCCCTGCACCCTATCGATGCAACAAAGTTTCCCTCCTTCATAATGCAAGAAAGGAGGCAATATGGCCTCGTACTGTCTTTTGCGGGCTAAGGCTTGGCATTGTCTTGAAAAAGAAAGTGGACAACATAGTCTCGAACCGAAAGTTCTTGTTTGTTCTTCTTCGACAGTCAGTCAATTGTTTTTTAATATATGTGAGCATTGTAGTGCTCTAGTCAAAGGTGGTGGCATCTAGACACTGAGTTCACAATGCATATGTGCACATGAAGCCTGATGAAGTTTTGCGGATCCCGTGATCTGCCCAATCATGTAAAGTACTATTCCTAGGTTGAGGCTTGTGATTTTATGAATTGGCACCTGGGATCCTACTTTCTCAGTGTCGGCCTTACAATACATGCCAATGCAATCTTCTATGTTGTGCGGTCTTGGAGGAAAGGTCCTCAAGTTGACTGGTTCCCCCCTCCTAGAGAGGCCGGTCAAAATGTATATTTCCTCTGTTGTCGGAGTCAATGATTGGCCCTCTATCATGAAGGCCTCTACGTCTGGGTGTTAATACTCTATCATATGGTTTAGTATCTTGGGTTGTGCCCTCATGAATGGACACTGAAAGAACTTCCACATACCACACTACTTGAGCATGACAATGGCCCCTGGATCCTCCTCTAACAAGACATCTAACTCCTCATGTTCTCTCTCTTGCCAATCAACATACATTATGTTGCAAAAACATTTGTGAGGTTAGTCCCTTGTTTCATTTTTTTGAAATTTTAAAGAGTTGTATGCAGGCTATCTTTAAGACAGCCTAAGTATTACTCTGTCGGGGTACATATGTGTGTGGAGCGTCGACAACCTGTGTACATGCAGGACCAACCTTTTTACTAGGGCACACACCCTCTAAACAATGAAATAAGAAATAAATGATGAATGAAAAGGATGAGAGAGGTCATTTGTACTTACTTGGTTCAGGTTTGAAGATCTTTCATCCACCGTAGCTCCTTGAGTTCTCGTTTTAAAGAAGAGGGTTTTTTTTGGCTTTTTAGTTATTTTTCAATTTTCAATGGTTAAAATGAGTTGTCTACCCCTTTTATAGACTTTTTTTGGCTCTTTTTTCCCCAATTTGGTCCTCTTTTTCCCTATTCTCGGCTCGATGGATACTTGAGTTTCTTTGTGAGAGATCTTTGGGTCGTTCTTTTGAACTTTTTCTTTTGGTTTGGTGTTTTTATGAGACGGGTTACACTCACATCATCCCATGGCAAAGTTGTTTTTCGACACTTGCATATAGGTTAGGTTTTCATCACATTGCATCTTGCATATTGTTGACTTTTTTCGCTTTGCCATAGGATCGATCCCACCGTAGTGCGACACAAAATCTTCTATGTTGCTTTAGAAGTGTCGTAATTAGGTGGTAGAGCTGAACTTTTTCTTTTGGTTTGGTGTTTTTATGAGACGGGTTACACTCACATCATCCCATGGCAAAGTTGTTTTTCGACACTTGCATATAGGTTAGGTTTTCATCACATTGCATCTTGCATATTGTTGACTTTTTTCGCTTTGCCATAGGATCGATCCCACCGTAGTGCGACACAAAATCTTCTATGTTGCTTTAGAAGTGTCGTAATTAGGTGGTAGAGCCTTCCTCTACATGGATGCCCTAGGTAGATCCTTTGCTGTATTTTTGGCGTCCATGCTGTGAGTTTTTTCCATAGGATCGGGAGTCCTTTTAATCCCACCATGACTATGCATCGAAGCCCCATTCTTCTTCATATTTTCTAGCTCATACCCGAGGGACTCCCTGAGAGCATGGTTTGTTGTCTTTCAAGCTCACTTAAACTTTGAAAGAAACATCTAACGAGAGATTATTTATTATTTTCATTCTCGTTTGGATTACTTAAGAAATGAAGCCCCCCTAGAGTCTTCTTTAAGCCCTTTTCAAACTCTCTAAAATTGAAAAGATTGTAAAGCGATCTTGTTTCCCTTCATGCTCGCCAAACTAAAATTTGAAGGCACATCTGTTAGGTAGTAAGTTATCCCTTTTTTAGTCCAGACAGTTAATTTACGAATAAAGGTATGCCCTAGGATCTTCAGTTCTCTTGGAGAGTATTCTCAGGCATAAGTTTAACCATTGTTCGAGCCCGAGGGACTAAATTTTTTAAAAAGGGTCATTCTCCCTGGTTTTGGTTTATCTCTTTTTTGGGCCTTGGATATTATCTACGAAAAAGGAACCCCCTCAGAGTCCATAGTTAAGCTCTTTTCAAACTCCTTAAATATGAAAAGATTGTCGAGTGACCTTGTTCCTTTCACACTTGTTAATTGTCCAAAAGGAATATCTATTTGGCATAAGTTTAACCCTTTTTTTGGCCAATAGATTATCTAGGAAAAATGTACGCCTCGGGAGACATGTCTCACCGAGA
>JASDQU010357711.1:0-10462 GCA_032191745.1 Picea mariana | reverse complement strand
CATATCAATGGGGAGAAATTTACCAGATGTTCCATCGAGATTCTTATCCCGAGGTATCAAATGATGATCGAGATTTGGGTGTCTACCACGCTCTAAAAATGTCTCGAATTTATCAGATAGTTGCACATCCCGAAGTGTTCCCATGTGCAGAGGCTATTTCTTGGATCATCCATCGAAATGACATTGACAATAGGCTGATAAAAGATGCTGAAGGGAAAGCTATTGCATCGTTCCAGGCCTCAACTATACATGCATGCTATAAGCTTCCTACTGAAGAGATTCAACTCACAGATGAATGGATGTTGAAATGTCCTCTAGATTGCAGAGAAACAATTAAGAATTTGTGGGTTCCAAGTGTAAGTTTTAGATCAAGATATGGAGATTATCCCATGAAAATGCTCAGAGCCCCTTACAGATATGTTGTAGACTTATGTGCAGGCTTTATGGAGAAGCATACATTTCAACATTTAAGGAATCTTAGGTTCCCTTGCTACACACTATCACAACTACTGGTCATATATTTAACTGGGCGGCTATCCTCTCTGCCAACCTTGAAAAGTCCATATCAATAGTAAAACATGTAGTGCATCTGCATTTCCACATGTCATCCTACCTATTGGATATGGTCTGCCAAGCACATGCTTACCCAAGAAAGGGTTGAAAATGGAAAAAGAGTGACCTCCCTATTCATGTCTATTGTCAGGACTTGTGGGGGCATAAATATCGAGTGCACTATCAAAAGATTTGCGACCACTTCTTAATTCCGTTGTTCCAACTGTTATTCGGCGCCCAAGCACCATGCATGTCAGAGAAAACAATGGAAGCTATCAGCGAAATCGGTGATTGGTTTGTACTTGAGAATGGAACTTATATCAGGATCTACGGATCAACCAAATCTCCACACGTACTTCCCAAATTTGTGCCTGACAAACTGGTGTTGCAGAAGGTAGCATACCACACCCTTGTACATGGGGTTGGGACATCCCTTTCCAAATATAAGAAACTGTCATGGCCACCACTACCATTCTATGTGGGATCCTACAGTTTCAAGAACTCAAAGGAGGCGCATGTTGAGGCAGAGGCTTTGGCAATATTCCATTTCAGAGAAGGAATATTCCATAGATATGATCCCCGGAAGGTTGTCAACCAACACTGTAAACTTTGCAAGCATAAGTGGCCTTATGAATCTGAAACATGGAGAGATGAGGATATATACAAAAAGACACATAATTATGATGAGGTTATCTTAAGAAGGGGAGACAGTGCTACAACTAAAGAAAAATCAAAGCTCGAAAAAGAAAAGGAAGCTAAAGAAGCAGAAGCCAAGGAAAAAAATGAAGAAGAAAGTGCAGCTAAAGAAACAATAAAAAAAGAAATATTGGAGAAGGATCATGAAGCACTTCGGAAAAAGAAAGCTGAAGAAGAAGTTGTAGCTAAAGCAGTAGCAGAAAAAGAAAGGTTGGAGAAGGAACCTGAAGCACTTCGTCATAAGAAATCTAAAGAAGAAGTTGTAGCTAAAGTAACAACTGAAAAAGAAAGGTTGGGGAAGGAGGACGAAGCACTTCGGCATAAGGAAGAAGCAGAAGAAGAAATTGCAATAGCAAAAGCGGAGAAAAAGAGGAAGGGAGAAGAAAAACAAGAGCAAAGGAGACTCCGAGCAGAACAAGAAGCAAAGCTCAAACAAGAAGAATAAGAAAGGAAAAAGAAAGAGGAGGAAGAAAGCACAAGAGGAAATCGATGACACTGATCCCATGGATACCGACCTACCTGAGGCTTCTAGCATACCATTGACTAAAGGCCATTTCCCTATGGGAGAACTAGAGTTGGGGGGGTTAACATCCTTCAAAGCTAGCAGAGTGGCAGACCTAGACTCTTTTATATTTGACAGGGCCCAGGGCAAGATTGTATAATAAACTGTAAGAACATTTACCATTTCAGATGTTCAACCAGTTAAAGAAACCACAGAAAGAACAATAGTCCCAGACACTAGCGAGGATCCTATAGCTATGGCCTCCGCTAGTGTAGCATTTACAATGGCCACGGAGAAAAATATCAGAGACTATACCAAATAAATAGTAGAATACAAGGCTTGAAACACAGCCCTGGAGGAAGAAAATACATGTTATAAACAAGAAAGGAACAGTGTCACAGAGCACAAAGCATGTGCTAATGAATTACACAAAGAATTCTGTGATATGGCAAAGAAAGTATATCCTTGTCTACAGGAATTCCAAGACATAGCTGCTCGAATTTTGTCATTATCTGATCAGGTTAAGAAGAAGAATATCGAGCTAATAGGAGTGCGCATTGTCATTGATGATCTAAATAGGTGGCCTCAAGAACATCTAGATGCACCCCAAAAAGTCCCAAGGATGATCGAAGAGGAATATCGAATGAACTATACAACCATTGCAAGGGCCCAAAGCATTGGAATTAAGTTGGAGCAAGACATAGAATACTCCATTGGCACCTGCAAGCGGCTTTACTTGTTGGCAGATAAATTGATTGAAAAATGCAGGTTGCCAAAAATCAAGAATTTGGGAAATCCAAGACCAACAGAGCAAGTCTTTGCAGAATTAGAAGAGGCCATGAATGCTAGGGAAATCTCCATAAGCATAACTCAAACAGTAACCCAAGGAACTTTAAAAGAACATATTGTTGAGCCAGCAAGAAAACATCATATGTTAATTTCTTACTTTGCTACTTTGAAAAAAGACATGAAGACTGTAATTCATAAAACAACCGATTATTCAATTACATTAGAAAGTTTTTCTTTTAGGAGAATTGAAATGATCTCCTCTTATCATAAGATTTGGACTGTCTATCTACAAAATCAAGGCTAGGGAGGAGAATAAATTTCCAATTTTGTAATGTATTGTATAAAGTATTGTGCTAATGTATTATTAAGATGATTAGCTATATACCCAAGAGCACTCGACAAAAAGGGCTATTACTTTTTGTAATTTTGGAGAACTATGTACTGAAATTTTAATGAAAAGAAGACCTCGGGGCCATTTTTGTAGGGGAAGTGAGTTAGCGTTGCGTGATGTACTCGTTGAATTGTTTCTAGTTTTTGTTTTGCCATCTTCACTACTGTAAAGTTATATTATCCATATGACAAAATATTCTTTTGTGAGTTTCCATGGATTTACTTAGACTTGGACCTACTAATTCTACATGGGGTGTCATTTTGCATGAAAAAACATTCTTATTGTAGTAGTTGATTATTTTGCCTTGTATTTACTAAGATAAATACATGATTATTTTTGTAGGTTTTTGTCTTGCTGTAGAAGCTGGATAAAAATCACAACTTTGAATAAGATGGCCATAGTATAGGTTTTTATTTTCTCTAAACAATTGATGTTTTGATTATTTATTTATTTACTAGATAGATAATATGGTCTTATTAGTGATGTTGTGTATTACATGAACTAAATATATCACTGTGTAATTATTTCAGGAGGATTCAAATTATAGAGTTCTTAAGGAAAACAATGGGAACAACTACTTTTATTGTTTGGCCAGTGAATGCAATGGTCTATGACGTACCAAGTGTTCTATATTTAATCAACATAGAAAATAAGTATATTCTTGGGGACCCATAACATTGCATGTTGGTGCGCCACATGGCTTTCGGCACAAGCTTAGATCTGAATCCAATTTGGAAATAGATCGTTACCGAAAAAATTACGACATTGAATATCGTTATAAGAATAATAGAAAGGCTGTTGAGACCACTGTCATTCGAAAAGAGGTTCAAAACGCGGTACGCTGTTTTTTTTAATGAAATTTTGTTTTAAGGTATTTTTATTAAATTATGCTTTACTAATGTATGCATTTTGTTTTCATGTTACATGGGATGAAGTGTGCTCAAGAGTTGAGTGCAAATGCTTTGGAACGTGTGAGAAGACGCGTTTATGAATATGACGCTCAATCAAAGGAAAAAAAATCTGCATTAAAAAGAAAATGTTTGCAAGAAAATCATTAAGGACAAAAATTGAAGTATGCTACGTAAAATGTTTAATGAGTCACCATCCGTAAGAGCTATTCAAATTTGTATTTATTTTTGTTGGATACAAATTCAATACTACATGGTATTTAATAAAATAACTTCTTTTTTAGCATGTTTTTCTTGCAACAGAAAAATTTATCTACCTCCTCCCAATGTAAAGAGGATGATACCTTATCTATTGAAGAGTCATCCAGTGTACATTTTGTAAGATACCACATGTTTTGTTACATAATTCTACAAAATACTAAATGAAAACCCCTTGTATTGACATATTTTTTTACAATGGATGTATTTATTTGAATATATGCAGGGAAATATTGTATCTATTGGTGATCCATCTTCATTAGATATGGAGGAAAGGGTGGATGATTTTAAATATGGGGAAGGAATGAGTCAAATTCCTATTGTTGGGGAAAATGTTGAAACTCTTTTTAATTCACCAAAGTTTGATACTTCTGCTAACCAAATTTCAAACCCATTATATGATAAGACACCAGACGTTGTTGAAGAAAATCAGATATTTGATAGTATTGACACAATTCATTGTTTCGAGCAAAGTTCAAAGGCTTTGTATGATAAGACATCAAACACCATCACTGAAGAAAATGAAAAATTTAATACTAATGACAATATTCAATGTTTCTATGGGCAATGCTCTTGGCCAATATTTGATATGACACCAGATAATGTTCCCTTAGGCCCACCAACTTTTGATAGGACTCCCATGGGATTAGATGACCCATTTGATTTTTCAGTGAATTTGCAGCCATCTTCTTATAAATGTGGTGAAGATCCAAGAAAAATTGTCCTTGATGGGAAAGAAACAACTTTGTTTATTGAAGATGATCGCAGTGATGGAGAGGACATAACTATGGTAAGTCATGGAGAGGTCAAAAATGTGATATCTGAGGGTGATATTAGAGAATCCTCTATGCTGGAAAAAACAAATTTGCGCACAAATACACGCATCAGGGGTCGCAAAAGGACCTTTCTCACCCCAGATGGAGCAAAGGGTGGGAAATCCAATTATCGTCACCTATCATTCTATTCACAATCTATTGCCCAAACAAAGAGGACACGCACATGCACTATAAAGAAAAATAGGTGTGAACTCTTCTTGTCGATACTTTATAATATCTATCGAGTTTTTCACATTTAAATATATTGTTTTTTGTTGATGGTTTATAATATCTATACTATGTTTAAAATGAAGTTATTTTTTTTGTATTCAAGTATTTTTTATGTTTCTTTGACAGGTAACACTTGCAACGACAGGTAACAAAAGAGGGGGCAAGATGCATATACAACACAAGGTTCAGTACAGTGATGGAATTTTTGAGCTTTTGGATAAGGAAKCTCATATCTACTTCTGTGTATTGAAGGGCATGATGCTTGGAATTCAATATACCTTAAAAAGAGTTGCAGAAGAGAGACGATAAAGTTGGGATGAGAGATTTTCACTGCTTAAGAAGAATAAGCAGTGGCATGTAGAAGTTTATTAGTCATTTTGTAAAGCTCAACTTCATCCTCCTGGGGAAATCTCCATTAAACCTTGACCGAATTGATAGTTATTGTTTTGTGTTTTTTTTAGAATATCAATCTAATATTCTATATGCATGGCTCAACTATGTTTGCTTTGGCATCACTATGTGGAACTTGTGAAAATTATTTGTATATATTAAAGTTTTGGCCATATAATTGCAGAGGGCACATTTTTTGCATTCCTTGCTAATGTTCTATATGCATGGCTCAAGTATATTTGCTTTGGCATCATTATGTGGAACTTGTGAAAAATATTTGTTGATATTAAAGTTTTGACCTTATAATTGCAGAGGGAACATTATTTGCATTCCTTGCTAATGGCCTTAAGATGTTTTTATCATTCCTTGCTAATGTTCAAACCATTGCACCCAACTAACCAAAAAAAAGATTTTGGGTCCACTACAAAAATTTGGAATTCTCATAGGCCTGATCTCACCATTTCTCACCATGTTTATTACCTCTTAATCTGACATGGATTTCAAACTTGACATGCTTTACAATACTAAGAGAAGAATCAAGAAATTTTTTCTTCAAGTATCAAGTATGATTTCATAGGGTGCCTTTGAAGATGTCCCTTGTCAAAACTGCTTCAACCCTAACTGTAGCAATCCTTTTCTCCTGCAAGGAAAATTGCACTGCATAATAGAAGTCAATTGTGTAGCGCATTCATAATTAGCATTGTTTGTGCACAACATCTTTTAATTGTATCTTCCATGTGCTCTGCATCGAAATGCTCTACCACATATTCACTAGATACCCTATTTCCTAGCTCAGATTCTTGATAAAAAATCTCATCTACTGCTAAGTGCTTTGCCACCTTTGCTTGAGATAGCATACATTATCACTCCACCTTGATCAAAGAATCACATCCAAAAATAGAGAACACTTCTTAGGAACTCCCATAGTTTGTCACTACTGGATTGTTCTTTCGAGTCCCACTGACCTCTTTTTTTGGTCAATCACGAACATTAATATAATTTTCTTATCCATCTTATTTAGGTTCGAAATAAAAAATGCATCTCATATATTATTCAGGTCATTTGTACTTCATTATAGGGGAAAAATAGTATTAAACTACGGGACATGAGAAACACTCATCTTTAATGCTAAAAATTTATACTGCAATGATGAGTAAAAGGTATAAAAACTGCATGTTGACATAAAAATAAATACAAGATATAGTGGAGAGAATAATACATGTCATATATTACTAATAATGTTGCATGTTGCAGCTATACATCACAGGGGTAGCCCGAGGTAGGCTACATGTGCACACCTATATGTGTCGCACTCTTTTACCTATCTTATCATACATTACATTAGTTATAATACATTAAGGCTGTTACGGTGGTCTAATGTCTAACCACCTAACTAACCTTGGCATTGATTGTTAACATAATATTTAATGTCATGTTATATTACTATCATTTTATTACAAACATAGTCATTTAACACATGATATATTAATGTTAACATTGTCACTGGAGCTTTCTTTTTTCTCCTCCAATATAAGGGAGGTAGCTATCTGGATATGTTTGGTGTTTCTTTAGTTCTCAATATCCTAGCCTTTAGTTCTCAAGATAGCAGCCTCTATGGGGGTTGGTTGCAGGCTCATTTTACTATATTGGTAATGGAAACATGGTATCTTTAATATGTGCTGGGATATAAATACTTAATATGTGCTAGGATTTATTCAAGAAGTTGTTTGTGGGTGTGGAATTCAATCCAAACTGCTGAGATGGTTTGTGATTTTCTCTTGAATTGCTAAGCAGTGAGATAGATCAGTGTAAGACGTTCTAGTTTTCTTGGGAAAAATATGTTATGTAGATTTGAAATGACCCTAAAATTACATGCCCCTTCTGGAAAAAAATATGAGTAAAATTGATGCCCTTGATCTTATGATTCATCTTAGTTGAAGCATGGAGATTGCATGTGTGATTGTAAATAAGAATACTAAAGCTGTGTTGGAATACGATGGTGAGCTAAAGTTAACTCTAGGTTTAAGGTATTATGCCAAACAAGTTGAAGAGATGTCTTCCAATTATTTCAGTTCCTGTACACTCTAGGAAATTTGAAAGTGATTTTTCTTGATGTCCTGCCTAAGAGAAGATTGGATGGTTTTATTTTTCTTTTCATTGCATTGCTTTCGTCTTGGTGAGAGTAATCCAAGGTTCAGGTTGGAAAGCAAAGGTGGGTAACTCTATTTTGCTTGGAGTTGAAACCTTTTCGAGAGCTCTTCTGAGGTTTATATGTTATTATTGATTTTCTTATGTAGAGTAGCTCCCTTGGAACTTCGCACCATTGTTAAAATTCAAACCTAGAGCAGAGGAACCAATGCAATACATATTCTAGAATATAGATCTACACATAGGTATAACGACTTAGCAAGGTTGGGGTTTTACACCGATATACTTAACATTCTAAGTATGGTGTGAGTGAATTTGAGGATAGAAGAAGTTTATAACTTTAGACCAAGCTCATTTTATGGGAATAAATCTTTATTAGGTTGCTTATTTGGATTATGAAACTTTCCATTCTATGTTGTCTATAGGAATTTGTACGCTTAGACATTTCTTCTCATTTGGTTGCTGCCAGGATGGTCGATTCAAATTCTCCCTTCTTTTTGTTTGGATATTGCATGACCCATGCGGGTAGGCCCATACAGAACTTTTATTTTCTATTGCAGAATTTTTTTTTGGGTAATAACCCTCGACAGGAGGGAAAAAAATCATGATATTCTTGGTGAATTTAGGTATTGCCTATGTGATGTCCCATTGTTCTTAGCATTAGACTGAACCTGTAAACTGTGAATATATTCTAATTTCTAACAAGTAACAAGAGATGTCAAGAAAATATGACAATTATGGGATATCGATAAAAAATGAATTAAGACCCTTGAGAGCTATCAGACAGGGGTTTACATTCTAGGGTAGATGTAATATTTGTCTGGGGCCATATTTCGATTGACAGACTCTTCTACTTGAGTCATGAATTGAATATTTTACCTAGTCATCTCAAGATCTAAACGCAATTCCTTAGAAACAACGAATATATGTTTTTTTTAAGAAGCAGAGCATACTGAAAGAGCATATTTTATAATGCTCACAAGCTTATTCAATTACTTCCCATCATGTCAGGACACATGCATTTCTTGATATGTACAATCAATGAAAATAGTTGGTTTACTTCTTCTACACTCTTGGTTCAAATTTTCTTTTCAATGTACCTCAACTGTAAATGGTTGTAATTATATAGCCAGGCTTTTAGTACGTTTGGATTAAGGAACCTTTGAAGACATGATAGTAGATTTGTCTTCTGTTATAGGATACCATTAGTTGTTTGCATGGTATTTACAAGCAACGCAGTTAAAGCTAAACCCATCCTTTAACATGAGCTAAGAATGAAGACACTCAAAATTCAGGAATTGCAAAGGATTGGTCACTCCATATCACGTGGCACACATAGCTTAGTGATTTCCGTAAGGCTCAATAATAATTGAGGAATGCATCAAATAAGTAAAACCAATGTTATAAAGAAAATTTATTAGAATGCCTTTTTCACATGTCTCAAAATGAGCAGTGCTCAAGCATGTCAAAATTCTTCAATGTACATTCTGCCAGATGGAATAATAAAAGCTGACAATAAAATAATTATCAATGCTTTGGTGTTAATCTGAAGAAGGTATGACTTTGTTATAGGATATTCTCACTCTGTAATCATGAGTTATCTTTCAATGATTTTCTCTTCATTATTGCAAGTGTGTGTGTGCCATCGAACTTGTAGTCTATCATTTGAAGTAGAGAATTATGAAGGTAAATATGATAAATGGCAGATGCAGAGCAATCTACACCAAATCTAATGTCACAAGATAAAACTCTATGCATTCAACTCCAAAGAGAGTGTTGAAAATAAAACTGAAACTAAGATATAATATAAGTACACACGAATGTAGGAAGCAGTGGATGAAATGTTTTTTCTGTGCTGATCAGTCATTGGATACAAAAGTATACCACACTTGTTTGACAAAATTAAGTTGCATAACATAAAGTAATGTCAAAATCAATAGAGAACAAAGGTTCTGCTACTGCAATGTGATACTAAAAACATAAATGGATGGATATTGGCTACTAGTATTTTGAACCATGAATTTCACTTGCACAACAACAAGGACATGTCTGATATGGTAGAAACAATTACTAGTACAGGAGCTTGTAATGGTTTTAGTAAAAAGCAGTGTGTCCATACAAAATTGTCAAAACCGAATGCATTTTAATGTTACAGAACCTTGCATACATAATACAAGACACCAATTTCCAATAATTAGATATTAAAAGGTTTAAGACACATCATTGAGGGCCATCATGAAAAAGGCCAAAATTTGCACATATTGATGCATCTTTTGTTGCTATCACTGTGACTTCAATCCAATTCATTGACATGATAACATTCTTTGTTATAGTCTAGTGCAACCCTCCACTTGCAACAACTAGAAAGTAGCATATATGGCTTATATCTCCGCAGAGACATCTCTTGAAACAGAAATGTTAGGCTGAGTTGGTAACGGTGTCAAAATTTGATTTTTAACAATACCCATGTATTGTTGAATTTCAGTGTAGACAATAAGATTTGTAGTTGAACATGGTTGCAAGCTTCTAACTGCCTCATCCAGCACATTTGCAACTTCAGACGGTGGAAACTGTCTATCCGAACAGGTCTATGCAGCACATAGCAGGTAATTCATTAGTTTAGTGTCTATTTGTCGGAAAACTTTTAAGTTCAATGTCCACACCTCACTGAATAAATATAATATCTCAGTTAATTTTAAAGTAATAACTACCCGAATCAAAATTAGAGTAGCAAGACATGGAGCAGTAAGCTCGCCTAGTTCAGGTCCAAAAGGGACAAACA
>JASDQU010357709.1:0-10985 GCA_032191745.1 Picea mariana | reverse complement strand
AGCACTGAGTTGCTTTCCTGGTGCAGGTCGAAGGTGAAATTTTGTATGCTGGTGCATTGGTGGATGATATCGAGGAGAAGTGACATGACTGCTCCCATTATTGCCCCCATCCATTGAATTTCATTACCATCACTCTGCTCGCTCGAGGGATCCATCCTTCGGCTCTTGACAGGCATTAATGACGAGCTCCCATAATTAATGGAGAAGGGATGGGAGCCAGCCTACCATATTTATGGTTTGTCTTAGGCCTATGTTACGTGGCCACTGTGTGCTACGTGGCACCCCATCCAGGGTTTCTTCCATCAATTATTAATCTTTATTATTGTTACTAATTTTTTTTTTTTTTCATACAGTTGGTTGAGAGTGGGATGCAATACCTTATTCATCACAAACAATCTTGATTGGATGAATTTATGGATAGATAGATGTAATATACAATGTAATGGTAGGTTATCATGGGAAGGTGTGGCTACATTGTTTAAATAATCTCATCATAATCAAGATACCAATCTTATAGAGAGGGAAATGGATTTAGAATATGGTTTAAAATATAAACAAGAAACCATATATATTATTCACCGACATCATGTTTAAGTTATTTTTTATTATATTAATATAGGTCATGGTTTGTTTATTTTATAATTTTTTACTAAGTTTAAATATGTTTATTCATTGACAATGCATTTTTTACCTATTGGGCATATTGCATTTGAAACACTATAAGGATATGTGGTGCAATTGTTGATTAATTGGGTTGGTTTTCATTGATGTCAACCCTTGAAGAAAGTCCGGTAGCGAATTCCGATAGCACAAAGGTTTGGGTAATGGACCCAAGCTTTTTTTATGGATAATGGTATGCATTTTGATATATTTGAAAGTAATACTATTTTAGATGGATAGTACACATCATGCAATTTCCAGTGGTATGTGGAACGTCACATAACTCCTCACGGTTAGAGAGTTATGGCCATGTGAAGTTGGAGATACCTCATGAATCATCTAGAAGCCCCAAAAGATCAAAGTAGTCAAAGTGTTTGCAAAAGAAATTATTTAAATAATAAAGTTAATGGAGAACTCTCAAAAATAAGGAAAGTCAGATGTTACATGAAAGTATAAATAAGAGGCAAGGCTCTCTCATTTAATCACACTTGAACCTATTGAATATAATTGAATATCTATTTTGTGAAAGGTTATTTGGGAAGGTATTATTGATAGAGAAAAGTGCGGTAGGAAAAGTACAACAGAAAAAGTGTGGCAGAAAAATCGCGGCAGAAAAAGTGTGGCAGAAAAATAACAGAAGAAAAAGTGTGGTAGAAAAAGCATGGCAGAAAAAGTGCAACAGAAAAATCGTGGCAGAAAAATCGCGGTAGAAAAAGTGCGGCAGGAAAAGTGCGACAGAAAAATCATGGCAGAAAAATCGTGGCAGAAAAATCGTGACAGAAAAATTACGACAGAAAAATCACGGCAACAACATGGTTGGGGTCTATTTATGAGATATATGGCACATCTTATTTGAGGTATGTTTTGTGAGCTAGTGATGCAAGAGCATCGTAAACAATCAAGTGAGCATGGAGGCCAAAGACAGCTGGAAAATGCAACACGCATTTTTCACGTTTTGAAATGTTTTGAAAGTTTAAGGGAGCAGATATAAATGTAATAGCTAGAAGCATATTTGCATTTATGTTTGGCTATTGAAAATAGATCGTGAGCAATTTTCTCTCATATGTCAATGTAAAAGGCATTTAAGCCCAGTTAATGAAAGTAGGTAGGTTTGAATTAATAGATTAGACAGCTTAGAGAGTAGGAGGAAAAACGGATATAGACACCCTCACCATTGTATCATTGTAGTATTGTACCATTAGCATAGAAAAGAAGAGGAGAGTTGTAGCAGAGACTTGAAAGGAGAAGTCCATGTACAGGAGCTTTGAATTAATATATGAAGCTTTGAATCAAATTTCATGGTGTTATGATGTTTTTTGTTTATACATGGTGAATGGTATGCTTACAGTTGTTTTAATCTCTCTATTATGTATTTGCTTTAATACTTTGTTGAATGTATGACTTTATGTTGAATGTTTGAAGTCAGAGAAAGAGAGAATGAGTTTCAATTGTTTCTCTTCCTAAGTGAGAGAAGTTCTTTCAAGGAGTGCAGTGAAGCGTCCACAAGGTGTGCGTTGACGAAGTTCTGAGTCATATCTCAGAAAGCTTAGGAGGGGTACCATTGTTCTCATTCCAGCAGAAGTGCAGGTGAAGCACCGAAGTTGTGCAAGGTGTGCGTAGGCTAGTCGAGGCCTTAGAACTTATCAACTAAGGTTGAAGGTCGAAAGATTGTTGTTGCAAGGAGTGCACAGAGTCGAAATATCAAATACCCAGGAGTATTTGAATGATTTCCACAAGGAGTGCGTGCAGGAGTCCCTTTAGAGACTTGAGTTTACAAGTTAAAGTTCAGAAGGGGTAACACCTTTGAACACTTCAAAAGAAGACAAAAATCAAAACAATTTAAGGGAAGGATGTTTGTTGTTTCACGGAGATTCTCGAGGAAGAATTCGAACGATCAAAATTCTCTATGGAGAAATTGTGAAGCTGCGAGGACTGTAGGATCCAGAGAAGTTGCAGGGTGGTTAGAGGTAGGTGAAGTCATCACTCTAGGATCCAGAATCAACGTGGACCGTTGACCATGTGATCCGGATTATTTTCGGCATGAAATGAGAGCGGAGATATAATATAGAAATGCACAGAGATATCACGTATATCCAATAATATATCAGAAATATATCAGAGATGCAACCATAAACACAGAGATACAGTAATAAACAATTTCTATTGATGAAAGGAATGTACAGAGACTGTAAAAATACAAAGTGAAAGACTCGCTAGAATGGTGGCAGCTTATCTCTGAGAAGAGATGTGACGGCTACTCACATTCGCAAGAATTTTTACAATAAGAAGGAATTCCAAAAACCCTAGAAATCCAAAAACCTAACCTTAGGAGATGAAGTGCCAAAAGTCATGTGGGCCCCGTTTGGGTAAGTGAGTACATCAACTTCCCGGGGTCGTAACTTTTTCATACGATCTCTGTTTTAGGCGTGTGATAGATCGTTGGAAAGGTATCATCGAGGAGATTCATTTTGGGGGCTCAATCATGACTTTGGATATCATTGAGAACCTTGATCTCTAAAAACCTTCATTTGGGCCCTCAAAATGGCCCCAAAAGTTAAAGCCTGCTAAAAATAGTAAATTGACAAAATTGCCAAAAAACTGTTTTGAGCCATTTGGAAAAGGTGGGTGACACTGATATCCACATGGATCACTATGATTTGAACAAACCATCATATCATCTCAGTATCTCAGGTATCCTTACTGCAAAGAGTGGAGCATAGAGGAACGAAAGTCCCGAAGTCGCGAGTCGTGACAGAAATCTCTGTGGAGTTTCAAAATTTCAGCATTTCACTTGTCGGAAAGTAGAGGAGGCAGAATTTGGGATCAAGAGTTATGAGCTTGCAAGAAGCAGAGGGAGAGATCTAGACCATTGGATCAAAGCCACAGGAGAGCCATCAGATCTGAATCTTCGTGGAATATCACATATCGTGAATAAGGAGGACAGACCAAATCCTTTGGTTGCGTGAATTCCCGAATAGCGAGAAGTAGGAGTAATCTCTTCGCTACATCAGGTATCAGGATCTCNTGTGACCTTACGAGTTGCGAGGGCTCGTGCAACATGTGGCACATCTGCTTGGTGGAACCCGCGTGGTTGACAGGTGGCGTGAGAATAAGACGCCTAGAGAGAGGAAGAAGTAGTGACAGGTGGTGGATGCGTGTCATTCGAAAAGGGAGTCAACACCCTAGTTGACTTCTCATGCTTCGGGATCTCATAAGAAAGAAGCACAAGGGTTCAACATCAGAAGTCGCGAAGTTATGAGTTCCAAGGGTCATTGAAGAAGTCAAACCTTCGTTGGATTTCACGTCTCGAATTCTCATAAAAGGAGGGCCCGTAGATTCAACTGTTCAACTCTCGAACCTGCGAGTTGTGAGAGAGACTAACATTTAGCTCTAGCCGATGGTTATGCGCGGAGGCACTAATAAGAAAGAGCCATACCCATCTCATCTTGGGTATCGGTGTTAGGAGAGGAGAAGTTGAGGCTCTTCAACCCACGAACACGCGAGTTGCGAAAGGCGCTTGCGCAAGGACCTGTGGATCGAAATTGTTAAAGGTTTCGGTAGGGAGCCAAAGAAGTCGCTTTGGCTTAAGGAGAATTAGAATGATCCTGCATGGATCTTGGCCCAAGGGTCGAGGTCTGTGTCAGCTAGGGTTTAGCTCTTGAGAAGGTATTGGATATTCAGTATTGCTGCATATATCAGATTTGTTGAGGGACACAATTGGTATTTTGTTGTTGGTATTTGGCATATGGGTATTGGTCTTTTGGTTGTGATGTGTTTCTAAAGTTGTTGGTTTAGCTTAGGCTACATAAGTAAGGGTTTATGGTATTTGGTTTATGGATAGAGTGATGAATTTTTTATGGTTATATTGGTGTATGTCTTTGGTATATGGTTGAGGTATATGTTGGGTGCATGGCTGAGACAAGTAGTTGATGAGTTGACACATACATGAGGTGTATAGTTGATGATGTTGGTACATCTTGATGAGTCATAGTTGATGTGTAGTTGATTCATGGCACATGTTGGTTCAAGTTATTGGTACATGTTTTTTAGTGCAGGTTGATTGGTATAGGTTGACAATGACAGGTTGACATTGGCAGTGGTTGATTCAGTGACAGTGACAGGTTTTCTACATTTGGAATTTATACGTCAAGGTGGTTGGAAGGGGCAAGGATAGGTGGTTTTAGCCACCTTCCGATTGTAGCCAGAGAACATAGGGGGTTGTAGCCTCCTTCTAGTTGTAGCCAGAGAATTGGGGAGTTGGAGATTCCCTCAGGTTGTATCCTGAGAAACTAGGGGGTTGGAGCCTCCTTCCAGTTGTAGCTGGAAACAAAGGAAGTTGGGGATTCCAATGAATGTAATTATTAAATACATATAAGAAAAAGCATTATGTGGTTTTTTCCTTCTTTGGGTTTCCATGTAAAACACTAGTGTACTATGCATGTGTTTGATTTCTCATTTGTTCATTATTTATTTACTCTGCAAATATTGGATGATAATTCTACATTGATATAACACTTGCATTTTATTGTGAAAAAGGATTAAATTTCTCTATTATTGATTCACCCCCCTCTCAGTAATCCAACAATTGGTAAGAGTAGGATCCTTCATAAATCAGTTTAACCACTGAAAGGTAGATCATGGAGAGAAACACCATGTATAAAAATGGAATACCACAGTTTGATGGACATAAGTATGCATTTTGGAGCAGAAGGATGAAAACATATGTACAGGCACAAGGATTTGAAATTTGGCAATTTGTTGTAGATGGATACAAAGAACCATCAGTTTCACTAACAAATGAAAGAGAAATAAAACTTGGGCAAAATAATTCCAAAGCCACAAATGCACTTCCGAATGGTCTTTGTGAATCAGTATACACCAAAGTTATACATTGTAAATCCATTAAAGATATTTGGGACAAGATTCAAAATATTTATGAAGGAGATTCAAAAGTCAAAGAAGCAAAGCTTCAAAAGTACATAGGTCAGTTCGAACAACTAAATATGAAGGAAGACAAGAATATTACAACTTACTTCTTATGACTCGATGGAATAGTAAATGCAATCATAGGATTGGGAGAAGAAATTAAAGAATCTTTAATTGTTCAAAAGGTACTAAGATCTCTTCCTATGATATTTGATCCTAAGATATCAACACTAGAAGAAAGAGTAGATCTAGACTCAATAAGCATGGACAAACTACATGGAATCTTCATAGCATATGGATTGAGAACTGAACAGGAAAATACAGATATAAAAGAAGCAACTTTCAAAGCATCCAAAAGGTCAAAGCAAAAGGGAAAGAAAAAGGAAAAAGAACATAGCAACAACAGTGACATCTCGGAAGATGATGAAGAAATGGCCAACTTTGTCAAAAAATTGAACAAAGGAACCAACGACAAATATAAAGGTAAGTTTCCATTGATTTGTTTTAATTGTGATGGTATTGGTCCTTTTACTAAAAAATGTCCTGATAAGAAAAATAAGAGGAATGATGAAGATTACTCAAATAGAAAACAAACATATAAAGGCAAAAGAACCACAAATAAAGATTTCAAGAAAAGATTATGCACCAAAGAAGACATATCCTCATCAGATGAAGATGAAGTCAGTGACAGTGAAATAGAAAGAGTTGTATTCATGGCAGTAGAAGACTCTGATAAATAAGACACCGAAGAAGAATATGAAGAGGCATAAGTTGACTACCAAGAAGAATTGTTGTGTGCCATAGAAGTTATAAGAAGAGAAAAGAAGAAAAAAAAGAAGCTACAAGCAGAACTAGATAAGAAAGAAGACACTCAGGAACTAGAACAAATGAACACAAAGTTGAAGGTTCAAATAGAAGAAAATGAAAGAATTGAAGAATTACTCAAAGAACAGCTAGAAGAAAGAGACTGGATCATTGGAAATTTGGAAGCAGAGATTGTCACATTAATAAAGGATATTCAAGAGAAAAATATGCAGAACAACTGAAAAGTTTTGGATAACATTCTCAGCATTGAAAAGCCCCATCATGACAAGTCTGAACTTGGATACAATCAAATAGAAAAGGGATCAAGCTCCAAAACAACATAACAAGAAACATATCCAAAAATCTACGTAGAAACAATCAAAGGGGATATGAATACCTACAAAGAAGATTACAAGGACACTCCTCCACTGAGAAGATTCAAATTTCAGAATCAACGACTGATAGATAGGCCTTAGGAAGAAGAAGGATTCAGAAGAGAAACTCCTTTCATAAGATCTTCAACTCCCAGGTATCAAACTATCTTTTTTGGTTTATGTTATGCATGTAATAATTTTAGACATAAATCTATGAATTTCAGAGCTAACAACATCAACATAAACAACTTTGAAAGTCATACCCAAAAGGGTTTTCTAAGAAGGCCCAGTGAAACACAGAAAAGACATTACAATAGGTTTGAATCATTGAGCATTGAAGTGGAATGCTACAAGTGTAACAACTTTGGACACATGGACAAATATTTCAGAATGATAGTTCCTCCTAGAGAACCACAAAAAAACTACAACAGTCACAGACAGGAACCTCGGAAGAGAACATGGATAAAAAAGAAGAATAAATATAGCAATGAAGAATGCACACTCTCTCTACAAGATAAGCAGAAGAAACGTGGTTGGTATGTTGATAGTGGCTATTCAAAACACATGAAAGGTGATAAACACAAGTTTCTTACATTAAGAAAGGAAAGAGAAGGATCAGTCTCCTTCGGAAATAATGATTCAACTAAAATCATTGGAAAAGGCACAATCCGAATTAGAAACAAGAATACCAAGGCATAAAATGTTCTTCTAGTAGAAGATATGAAACATAATCTTCTAAGTGTGAGTCAAATGTGTGACCAAGGTCATAAAGTTACTTTCGATTCACAAAAGTGTGAGATAAGAAAATAAGGTTCAGGAAAATTGATTGCAGCAGCTACAAGAACTTCAAGCAACATATATGTATTAAATGAAATTGGAAATGAAAAGTGTTGTCTAGGAAAGGAAGATGAAAATTGGCTATGGAACATAAGAATGGGTTAAATACAATTTGATAACCTTGTCAAAGTGAAAAAAAAGGAAGCAGTTAGAGAAATTCCCTAGATTACGAAAGCAACCAACACTTTATGCAAGCATTGTCAACAAGGAAAGAAAACAAAGGCCGGGTTTAAATCAAAGGAATATTCAATGACAAGACCATTGGAAATTGTGCATACTGATCTAGTTGTACCAACTACAACAAAGGGTTTAAAAGGTGAGAAATACTTTATGTTATTAGTTGATGATTACACAAGAATGACTGTCGTTTTCTTTCTCAGGAATAAGTCAGAAGCTTTAGAAAACTTCAAGGTCTACAAGAAAATTGTTGAAAATGAAATGGATTTAAAAATCAAATGTTTGAGATCTGATAATGGAAGAGAGTTAACTTCAAAGGAATTTATGGACTACTATAGCAGGCATGGAATAAAAAGGCAATTCTCCATTGCTAGGACACCTCAACAGAATGGAGTTGTTGAAAGAAAGAACAGGACAGTACAGGAAATGGCTCGAACAATAATAATGGATTCCAAATTGACAGATATCTTTTGGACACATGTAGTGCATACATCGATTCAAATTCAAAACAGATTAATGCTCAGAAACAACACTAACAAAACTCCCTATGATCTATGGAAAGGAAGGCCAACAAATGTGAAGCACTTCCAGGTATTTGGAAGCAAATGCTACATCAAAAGAGAAGATGGCAGAATGGGAAAGTTTGACTCTCGTGTGGATAAAGTATTACTTGTTGGTTACTCAAGTACAAGGAAATCATACAAGTGTTACAATATAAGGTTGAACAAAGTTGTGGAAAGCATCAATGTAACAATTGATGAAACATGTGGATGAGAATTAAAGGAAGAAGAAAATGAATCAATGGAACAACTTTACGAAGAAGAAGTAGAAGATGAAGAAGAACTAGAAGGGGAAGATGAAGAGGATCAGACATAAGTAGAAGAGAAATCTCAACAAGTTCCTCCAAAGACACCTAGAAAACGAATACATAACAATCATCCTTCAGATCAGATTATTAGAAACAAAGATGCATGAGTTGAGACTAGAAGAAGAATCCATTTACCATAACAAACACACCTAGCACTCTCATCTACGATTGAACCAAACAATTTTAAAGAGGCCAACAAGGATGAATTTTGGAATAAGGATGTGGATAAAGAATTGGATCAAATAGAGAAGAATTACACTTGGGAATTGGTTCCAAGACCAAAGAATAAGAGTGTGATTGTCACAAACTGGGTATTCAGAAATAAATTGAATGAAGATGGACAGGTTACAAGGAACAAAACTAGATTGGTATGTAAAGGATACGCACAGGTTGAAGGAATCAACTTTGAAGAGACATTTTCTCCAGTTGCCAGAATGGAAGAAATATGATTGCTCCTAGCTTATGCATGCTCCAAGAATATTAAAGTGTATCAGATGGACGTGAAATCATATTTTTTGAATGGGGAAATTGAAGAAGAAGTCTACATTGAACGACCAGAAGGATTTCAGTTGTTAGAGAATGTAGATTATGTGTGTAAATTGAAGAAGGACTTGTATGGTCTAAAACAGGATCCTAGAGCATGGTACGCTAGAGTGGATAAATATCTACAATAGACAGGGTTCAGAAAAGGAAGTGCAGACAACAACCTCTACATCAAGATAACTCAAGATAGTATTTTATTAATTGAATTTTATGTTGATGATATTATTTTTGGAAGAAATGATGACAGGTTAAGACAGAAATTTGCAAAGAATATGCAGAATGAATTTGAAATGTCATTACTTTGAGAACTATCATTCTTTATGGGTCTTCAAATATGTCAAATCAACCAAGGAATTTTATTTCTCAAACTAAGTATATCAGAGAAATGCTAAAGAGGTTTGGAATGGAATATTGTAAACCAGTTACCACTCTTATGCAAACCAGTTGCAAGTTGATCAAAGATGATGATTCAAAGTCTACAGACCTGAGGCAATATAGGTCAATGATTGGCAGCTTACTATATGTGACAACATCTAGACCATATGTAATGTAGGTAGTTGGGCAAGTGGCACGATTTCAAGAAGCACCAAAGGAAACACATGTTGTAGCAGTGAAGAGGATTTTTAGATATCTCAAAGGAACAAAAGAGTTTTGATTATGGTATCCAAAAGGAAAGGATCTATCACTTATTGCCTACACAGATGCAGATTGGTCAGGTTGCATTGATAACCGACGAAGCACCAGTGGAGCAACACTCTACTTGGGTGAGTATTTAGTATCGTGGCTAATCAAGAAACAATCATCAATATCCTTATCTGCAGACTAGGTAGAGTATATTGCAGAAGGAGCATGTTGTACACAGGTTCTATGGATGAAACAAACTCTTACAGATATAGGTTGAGTATGATGATCCCATTCCAATCTATTGTGATAATACAAGCGCCATCAGTATCTCAAAGAACCCGGTGATTCACTCCAAGACGAAGTACATTCCAATCAAGTATCACTTTCTACATGAACAGGTTGTAGAGAAGAACATCAGAGTTGAATATGTGGGTAGAAAATAACAAGTGGCATACATCTTTACAAAACTGCTTTCACGGGACGCTTTTGAGTATCTTTGTCAAAGAATGATATTAATTTCTACTCGAAAATGAATTCTTTTGAATGTTTATCTTATATGTCTTATATTTACACGAGGAAGCACGATAAAGAGGATAGTTCAGGTCAGGAGATTAGTTTCAGGAAGAGTTCAGTCAGGGGGAGTATCCCCAAGGACAGTTCAGTTATGGGGAAAATCCTTGGATGGAAAGATACATTTTCCATTGATGACAAAGGGGGAGAGATTTAACAGATGTAGAAAAAAGAGGCATGGTTCCTGGGGGAGCGATGGTCACAGGGGGAGCATGATTGATATGAATTCAATATTACATGACATGAATTCAATATTGCATCATAGTGTTTCCATCAATGCCAAAGGGGGATATTGTTGATTAATTGGGTTGGTTTTCATTGATGTCAACCCTTGAAGAAAGTCTGGTAGCACAAAGGTTTGGGTAATGGACCCAAGTTTGTTTGATGGATAATGGTGTTGGAAATACTAGAACAACTGAGCGGGGGGGGTGAATCAGTGTCATCAACCACTCATACAACATATGGACAGTAAGAGTAAAGATCATCAGTCACACATAAAATACACAGAGACAGATTTTCACGAGGAAACCCATAAAGGGAGAAAACCTCTTCTTCTTCGAAATGATAGGAAGTCTTTTTCTGTTCTGTACATCATTTACAAT